>JAVKPL010010670.1:0-44617 GCA_032173675.1 Gastrolobium villosum
ATTTTATTTTGTATACCTATTTGCACCCAATGGATCTAATACCAGCAGGCATATCCACTAGAGACTAAGTATGGTTGAATTCCAAAGCACTGAGTTCCTTTTCCATAGCACCAATCTGGCACTGATGTTGTGCAGCCTGTTTATAAGTTGTAAGTTCTACTAAAGAACTTAAGGTAAGGCAATGATGTTTATATTGGGATGAACAATTATCAAAAGTATAGACTTTGAATAGGGGATACATGACAGATGACTTACCTAGAAAAGAAGATTCAGCTGTGGCAGTAGAGAGACTCCAATGATAATCATCAACATATTTTGGTGGTTGTTTGGGTCTTGAAGATCTTCGAGGATGATGATTAAAGTTGTAACAGCCCGTTACGTACCGGTATTGTTAACATTGATTATGATATTAAGCGCAGTTACAATCACAGTAATTGGGTTAATTAAATTACGGGCAAACTTTTTCTTTTATCATATTCCTTTTCATAACCATAACCTTTTTCCGTAATCAATTAAAACAACACTATAATTGTAAGTGCAATACGCGGAAGCATTTAGTTTACTAACATCACTAATCTTTCTTTTTATTCAACTCATTTAAACTCATCAAATTACTTTCATATCTTACCACGTTCTATGTAACGCCCTCCCTTGTATGCATCCAAGAGAGTCGTTCGCTAAGCGGAATTAGAGTCGTTAACGTCACATGAGCTAACAAAGAATCTCATAGCAGAATAAAAATTTCAGCACTTAAATTCTTTTTACAAAGGTTTTCCAAAATAGCCGCTGTTCATAAAAGTTCAAGCTAACATAGAGATGATAAAGACTACAGTTATCCAAAAGTACCAAAACATTAATCATTTACAGTGGCTATTTACAGCAGAAACAGAGAGCATACAGCAGTGTCTTACAGCAGCAAAACAGTGAGCATACAGCAGCATTTATAGCAGCAAAACAGTGAGCATTTACAGCAGCAAAATAGTGAGCATACAGCAGCGTTTACAGCAGCAAAACAGTGAGCATACAACAGTGTTTACAGCAGCAAAACAGTGAGCATACAGCAACGTTTACAGCAGCAAAACAGTGAGCATTTACAGCAGCAAAACAGTGAGCATACAGCAGTGTTTACAGCAGCAAAACAGTGAGCATACAGCAGTGTTTACAGCAGCAAAACAGTGAGCATACAGCAGTGTTTACAGCAGCAAAACAGTGAACGTTTTAAAACAGAGACAGTGGCACTTTGGACTTCAAAACAGTGGCATAAGTCTTGGTTTTTGGTCATTGAAACAGTGGCATATTATGGCTAAAACAGTGGCATTTTATTAGTGGCATTTTAAAAATAGTGGCATATGATGACTAAAACAGTGGCATATTATGCATAAAAACAGTGGCATATGATGACTAAAACAGTGGCCTTTTATGCATAAAAACAGTGGCATTTTAAGCATGGAAACAGTGACATTTGATGACTAAAACAGTGGCCTTTTATGCATAAAAACAGTGGCATTTTATGCATAGAAACAGTGGCATTTGATGACTAAAACAGTGGCATATTATGCATAAAAACAGTGGCATTTGATGACTAAAACAGTGGCATATATGTGCAGAAACAGTGGCATATAATGTGCAGAAACAGTGGCATATATATGCAGAAACAGTGCCATATAATGTGCAGAAACAGTGGCATATAATGTGCAGAAACAGTGGCATATATGTGCAGAAATAGTGGCATATAGGCTTCGCGTGCATATAAAATAATAGTAAATCCGAGTTCGTTTGCTCATAAAAACACCACCCGTAAGGTGCACTGTAAAAATTTCAGCACTTAAATTCTTTTCACAAACGTTTTCCAAAATAGCCGCTGTTCATCAAAGTTCAAGATAAAATAGAGGTGATAAAGCCTACAGTCATCCAAGAGTACCAAAATATTAAGCATTACAGTCATCCAATCAAACAAACAGCAACAGTACAAATCCATTCATCAGCAATCAACGGCAAACATCACGTCTTCATGTGCTTTTACGTCCTCCTGCCATTTAGGAAAATAGCAGCCCCGAAGGGGTGAGAATACTCCCAGTAGTGTGGCAATAAAACCAATAATATAACAGTATAACTAGGCACAAAATCATAAACAGTCACTTCAACATATCCTTGTTCCTTTCCCTTTTCCTTTTCATCATATTCATATACTGCGTATATAACGCCTTTCCTTTGCGCTTTTAGCACCGTCGTGCGCGCACTTCACAGTGGAATCAATTATACCCTTGGCACCTGAGCTCCATGTGGATTCCAACTGTGGGCCTATGCGGACTGATGCCAAGTGTCCCATACCCCGGTACCTTGGGGATGCCTATATGATGCTTGCTCAAAACACATGTTCCTGTACATAACTATTCTAAAAAGCAAGACCTATATGCTCTTGGTACATGCATGCCATGCTATGCTTTCACACACAAAACGTACAAAAATGCGGTATGATGCAAGGTGCATGCTTATATACCTTTCATATGCGTTATGCTGCCACATAACGTCTTTACCTCATAATCATATAGCCATCACGACACATTTTTGGCAGTTTCCTTTCATCATAATGGAACATAATATTTTTACGGCATATGGAGCATCATGTCACAATTTTATACCAGTAGTCAATAGTCACATTAGGCAATATCGCCTGACACTTACCTTTGCGTGCCTTAAATATTGCCAAACAGCAGCGAAGTATCTCACTTCTTAAGCGCACCTAAATCAATTACAACTAATCATTTACAGTGGCTATTTACAGCAGAAACAGAGAGCATACAGCAGTGTCTTACAGCAGCAAAACAGTGAGCATACAGCGGTGTTTTACAGTGGAGAACAGTGAGCAGAAACAGTGAGTTGTTCTTTTAAAACAATGAACAGAAAACAGTGGTATTTCCCTTAAAAATAGTGGACAGAAACAGTGACGTTTTACAGCAGAAAAACAGTAAACATACAGCAGAAACAGTGAACGTTTTAAAACAGAAACAGTGACGTTTTACAGCAGAAAAACAGTAAACATACAGCAGAAACAGTGAACGTTTTAAAACAGTCCATGAATACCGCTGGAGCATTCGTAAGTCCGAATGGGATCACCTGATATTCGTAGTGCCCATAACGAGTCCTAAAAGCGGTTTTCGGAATATCCTCCGGTTTGACCCGGATTTGATGGTATCCCGATCGTAAATCTATCTTGGAAAAGACTCTGGCTCCTCTCAGCTGGTCCATCAAATCGTCGATCCTCGGTAGCGGATACTTATTCTTCACCGTTACTTTGTTCAGCTGGCGGTAATCTACACACAGACGTAAACTTCCATCCTTCTTCTTAATCAAGATGGCTGGAGCACCCCAGGGAGAGGTACTCGGTCTGATGAATTCCTTGGCCAAAAGCTCTTCTATCTGCTTCTTCAACTCGCGCAGTTCCAAAGGTGCCATGCGATATGGGGCAATGGAGATTGGTCCAACTCCAGGAACCAGTTCGATCGAAAATTCTATTTCCCTATGAGGAGGCAATCGAGGTATTTCATCCGGGAATACCTCCTCGAATTCTCTAACTACCGGTACATCCTGAATTTGAGTGTCAACCGAGGTCTCAGCCTCGATCGACAAAAGATATCCTGCTGCTCCCTTGCGGAGCTCTTTTCTAACTTGCAATAAAGAAATGAGAGAGAAAGGTTGAAAATTACCATCCTTCGCAGGAACAATGACTTTCCCCGCTCGACAATCCAAAGTTATCCCGTTTTCCGTCAACCAGTCCATACCGATAATCACATCGAAGTTGAATACCGGCAGGACCACCAAGTTAACTGTATACGTGTTCCCTTCATACTGCAAGGTAACACCTCTGCAGATCTCTGAGGCTGTGCACGATCCTCCAGTAGGTGTGCTGATGTGTAACTCATAAGGTAACGGGGTTGGGGTGATGCCTATTCTCAAGGCAGTATGCTTTGCCATAAAAGAACCAGACGCTCCAGAATCAAAGATAACAGCAATTGGGTGACCATTCAAAGTGACATTACCTTTGATCAGGTTGGGAAACTTCTGCGCTTCATCTGCATCCAATGTGAACACCCGTGCTTGCGGAGGCTGTTGATCAGCGTTCTGGGGGCATTTGTAAGCAAAATGACCTTGCTGGCCGCATCTGAAGCATGCATTGTTGTTCTTGCGACAGACTCCAAAGTGATTCTTTCCACATGTGGCACAAACAGTCGCGCCCTGACGTCCAGTCGACGATTGACCCACCGTAAAGTTTCTCTTAAAATTTCCAGGCCGCGCCTGCAACGGCGTACCTCTGCCTCGACCCCTACCAGGTGCCGTCCTGAAGAATCTGCCTGCTCGATTTCCTCCGTGGAATTGTGGTGGTGGCTTGTTCAAGTTCTTGGCCTCCAGAATGATTCCTTCTGCCTGTCGACTCTGGTTGATGAGTTCCGGAAGTGTACGATTAGCCGTCGTTAAGATGAGCTTGCGGATTTCCGGATGCAATCCGCTCTCGAACTTCTCCACCTGCCATTCTTCATCATAAATGTTCCGGTCAAAGTTGGCGTACTCGATCAGCTGCCCAAATTTAGCAATATACTCATTGACCGTCATGTTATCCTGCCTGAGTGACAGCAGTTCAGTGTGCTTCATCCTTCTCATTGCCTTAGGAAAATACTTATCCAGAAATACTTGTCTGAACACGGCCCATGTTAGTTCAACGTCCTGAGCTCTCAGCAGAGCCCTCGCACCAGTCCACCATGTTAAAGCTTCTCCCATCAGCTGGTACGACGCGTAATCAGTCTTCTGCGCTTCCGGGCATGCCATGCGTTCGAAAATATGCTCAATCATCTGCAGCCACTTTGCTGCAGCCTCAGGGTTGTCTTCACCCTCAAAAGTAGGTGGTTGGAAGTTGCGGAAGTCTTTCAACCTCCGACGGGCAGTTTCTTCTGCATTTTCATGCAGTGGGGGTGGGTTCTGATTCTGTTGCCTATGGTCGCGCCATTCTTGGCTCATATTATGGATAAACGTTGCCAGTCCCCCAATGGTGGTGATAAGATCCTCTTCCGCATCGCCAGACCTTCCCCGAGTTGAACCGCGACCACCTGCCATGATTCTGCACTCACAATATCAGGAAATGAGTTGATCAGGCTCACCGCAAGTTATTCATGGCAGCAGTCCCAAGTAGGTACTCGGGTTCAATTCGGACAAGTTAACTATGCATCCGTGTCTTATCACAGAACTGTCCTAACAATCTAACTACACTAGCTAATACATACTTAAGCTATAGCACAATTAGACAGTCAATCAGCAGATAAACACAAACAACAATCAATTCAATCAATCACAAGCAAATCCATGGACCAAACTGCTCTGATACCAATTAGTGTAACGCCCTCCCTTGTATGCATCCAAGAGAGTCGTTCGCTAAGCGGAATTAGAGTCGTTAACGTCACATGAGCTAACAAAGAATCTCATAGCAGAATAAAATCCGTATAAAATTTCAGCACTTAAATTCTTTTCACAAAGGTTTTCCAAAATAGCCATTGTTCATAAAAGTTCAAGCTAACATAGAGATGATAAAGACTACAGTTATCCAAAAGTACCAAAACATTAATCATTACAGTCATCCATTTAAACAAACAGCAACAGTGATAATCCACGCATCAGCAATCAACAGCAAAATATCACTCCTTCAAATGCTCTTGCGTCCTCTTGCCATTTCGGAAAAATAGCAGCCCCGAAGGGGTGAGAATAATCCCAGTAGTGTGGCAACAAAACCAGTAATATAACGTATTAACTAGGCACAAAATCATAAACAGTCACTTCAACATATCCTTGTTCCTTTTCCTTTTCCTTTTTATCATATTCATATATTGCGTATATAACGCCTTTCCTTTGCGCTTTTAGCACCGTCGTGCGCGCACTTCACAGTGGAATCAATTATCCCTTGGCACCTGAGCTCCATGTGGATTCCAACTGTGGGCCTATGCAGACTGATGCCAAGTGTCCCATACCCCGGTACCTTGGGGATGCCTACATGATGCTTGCTCAAACACATGGTCCTGTACATAACTATTCTACACAAGGCCTATATGATCTTGATACATGCATGTCATGCTATGCTTTCACACACAAGGCGTAAAAATGCGGTATGATGTAAGATGCATGCTTATATACCTTTCATATGCGTTATGCTGTCACATAACGTCTTTACCTCATAATCATATAGCCATCACGGCACATTTTTGGCAGTTTCCTTTCATTATAATGGAACATAATATTTTTACGGCATATGGAGCATCATGTCACAATTTTATACCAGTAGTCAATAGTCACATTAGGCATCATCGCCTGACACTTACCTTTGCGTGCCTTAAATATTACCAAACAGCAGCGAAGTATCTCACTTCTTAAGCGCACCTAAATCAGTTACAACCAATCATTTACAGTGGCTATTTACAGCAGAAACAGAGAGCATACAGCAGTGTCTTACAGCAGCAAAACAGTGAGCATACAGCAGCAATTACAGCAGCAAAACAGTGAGCATTTACAGCAGCAAAACAGTGAGCATACAGCAGCAAAACAGTGAGCATACAGCAGTGTTTACAGCAGCAAAACAGTGAGCATACAGCAATGTTCACAGCAGCAAAACAGTGAGCATTTACAGCAGCAAAACAGTGAGCATACAGCAGTGTTTACAGCAGCAAAACAGTGAGCATACAGCAGTGTTTACAGCAGCAAAACAGTGAGCATACAGCAGTGTTTACAGCAGCAAAACAGTGAACGTTTTAAAACAGAGACAGTGGCACTTTGGACTTCAAAACAGTGGCATAAGTCTTGGTTTTTGGTCATTGAAACAGTGGCATATTATGGCTAAAACAGTGGCATTTTATGCATAAAAACAGTGGCATTTTATGCCTATAAACAGTGGCATATGATGACTAAAACAGTGGCATACTAGGCATAAAAACAGTGGCATATGATGACTAAAACAGTGGCCTTTTATGCATAAAAATAGTGGCATTTTAAGCATGGAAACAGTGACATTTGATGACTAAAACAGTGGCCTTTTATGCATAAAAACAGTGGCATTTTATGCATAGAAACAGTGGCATTTGATGACTAAAACAGTGGCATTTTATGCATAAAAACAGTGGCATTTGATGACTAAAACAGTGGCATATATGTGCAGAAACAGTGGCATATAATGTGCAGAAACAGTGGCATATATGTGCAGAAACAGTGGCATATAATGTGCAGAAACAGTGGCATATAATGTGCAGAAACAGTGGCATATATGTGCAGAAACAGTGGCATATAATGTGCAGAAACAGTGGCATATATGTGCAGAAACAGTGGCATATAATGTGCAGAAACAGTGGCATATATGTGCAGAAACAGTGGCATATATGTGCAGAAACAGTGGCATATAATGTGCAGAAACAGTGGCATTTGAATGGTGCTTTTGAGGAACCGAAACAGTGGGCATTTCATCTTCAAAATAGTGGCACATTCAAAGAGAAACAGTGGCACATTTCTCTTCAAAACAGTGGCATAATCATACAAAACAGTGGCATATAATCTTAAGCATGACCATGAGACTTTTATGCATACAACCATCATGAGATAACTCCACCATTTTAATTTTATCATGCTCATACATAACCAAGGGGACATTTAAGCACACATACATGGTTACAATGAAAATGTTCTAAGCTCAAGGCTTAACTCTTGTAGCACACCCTTCAAAGTCAAGAATCACACACCTCCTTCTAGCTTTACTTCACAACAAGTCCTCACTTCCTATGGTGATCTATGCGCAACAAGGTGAGGATGGACACACTAGGACAGCTTCAAGGTTGAGGAACAAGGCTTGCACTAGCTTGGTGTAAGGTCTCGGTTTTAAGGTGAGGGAAGGAGGGAGTTGGCTTGGTCTTTCTTCCTCCTAAGGTTCTTGCAATGCTTAGCTAGAGTGTGAGGGAGAGGGGAAAGGAGTTGGCTGCACAAGTGAGTGGGGGCAGCCCCCCTCTTGTGCGCATAAATAAGGGAAGAAGGGAGGAGGTTGCAATGATGGTCATCATGGTAAAAATCTGATTACTTGAGGGGATGGGGCTGCATACAAGGGCTGAATCAAGCAAAGGGTTTGCTTCTACTTTACTCTATTCACATGCAAGGAGTGAGGAGTGATATGTTCAGATTTGGTGGCTGTCCTAAGTCAGAAAATTTTCTGCACAATTGACCAAGTTATGCGCATAAAATGGAGTGGAGGAGGTGCATCATGAGTACATGTAAGAGCTTTGCTAAGTCAACAAGTAATTCAACTAGGTGGCAGCCCAAAAATCTGCATTTAGGCAGCCTAGGTGCGCAAATGATGAGAGGGAAAGAGGTGCATCATGGGTGCAGATTTGTGGCAGCCTACACACACATTTTGGGGCTGTCTTGTGCACATACATGATGGAGATGCAGCCCCAAGATCCTACTTATGATGCATGTGAAAACAAGGCAGGTTTGGCTCATGATGGGCTGCAAAAAGCTTGCCAAAAATCTGCACAAATCAGTCTCATGATGGAAGTGCAAGAGGGTTCTCCAAGTCAACAAGTTAGGCAGTCTTGTGTCATAAAAAAAATCTGCACCAAGACTCTCTACATGTGCGCCTAAGGGGAGAAGAAAGCAGCCTAAAATCATGCTCAAAGGTACATGTGTCTACCATGCAATGCAATTGAAATCAAGTTATGCATAAGCAAGGTGAGGTGGCGGTTTAACAAGGGAAAATGGCAGCTTACTAAGTCCTAATCACTCTCCTTTGTGCGCATGAATGAGTGGGAATTATCCTTGCCATGTGAGAGTTACTTGATACACAAGACACCTTAGTTGGACAAGGCTTAGGGGAGATAAGGGTGGACACAACCTTGGGCTGAACTAGCTTGATCCAAGAGCCATCCTTGGGCCATTGGCCACACACACAAAAGGATCCAATCACAAATCCAATAGTAACAAGTCCACACACACACTAGCCCACATCCAAACACTAATGCCTTCTAACACACACTCACATTACTCATAAGATTAAATTCACATGTCTACATATGTATCTTCCTATGATTTAATTTAATTAGTTACCTTAGTCTTATTCAAGGGATAAAGGTCAAACAATTCACAAGCCATTACACATAAACCACACATCCGAATTCTATACATGTTCCTATAGCATATAGTACTTATGTATTTTGCTAATTATGCGGGATGTTACACTCTCCCCACCAAAAAGGAATTTTGTCCGCAAAATAAACTTACTTAAGAGCTAAACATTTCTGGATAACGTTTCAGAACGTCGTCCTCGCGCTCCCAAGTGGCTTCCGCTGCCGATCTGTTGTTCCATAATACCTTCACCAAAGGGATTTCTTTAGAACGGAGTCGCTTGACGGATCTTTCAAGGATTTGGAATGGTTGCACTTGATACGTCAGATTTTCCTTTAGTTCCACCTCTTCCGGCTGTAACACGTGAGATGGGTCAGAGAGATACCTCCGTAGCTGCGATACATGAAATACATTGTGAATTCCTGACAAATTGGGTGGTAAAGCCAACCGGTATGCAGACTCTCCGATCCGGTCCAAAATCAGATACGGTCCTAAGTACCGTGGACTTAACTTCTTTACTCCCATTCTCCTTCCGAGTCCCGATGTAGGTGTGATTCTCAAAAATACGTGGTCTCCGACTTCGAAAGATAGAGGCTTATGACGCTTGTCGTAATAACTCTTCTGTCTGGCCTGAGCCCGTTGCATATTCTCCCGAATCTTCTTTACCTGTTCGGATGTCTCTTGAATTAGATCAGGTCCTAACATACTTCGCTCGCCTACTTCATTCCAACATAAAGGGGATCTGCATTTTCTCCCATACAACGCTTCATACGGTGCCATCTGAATACTGGAATGGTAACTATTGTTGTAAGCGAATTCAATCAAAGAAAGATAGTTATCCCAGCTGCCTCCTAACTCCAAAACACATGCTCGCAACATGTCCTCTAAGGCTTGAATGGTGCGTTCCGTCTGGCCATCGGTCTGCGGATGATAAGCAGTACTCAACCTCAATTGGGTCCCTAATGCTCTTTGAAAAGATTCCCAAAACTTAGATGTAAACTTGGGATCACGATCACTGACAATACTCGAAGGAACTCCGTGCAGCTTCACAATCTCCTGCAGATAAATTCTAGCAAGCCTCTCTGTATCATAGGTGGTTCTAACACGCAAGAAATGAGCTGAATTCGTTAAACGATCAACAATCACCAAGATAGAATCATATCCTTCTCGCGTCCGAGGAAGTCCTACTACAAAATCCATCGAAATACTGTCCCACTTCCATTCGGGAATCTCCAAAGGTTGAAGGAGTCCCGACGGCTTCTGATGTTCGTACTTCACCTTCTGACAAGTTAAGCACCGAGATACATACTCAGCAATATCACGCTTCATACCCGGCCACCAAAACGAGGTCTTCAAATCATGGTACATCTTCGTGGATCCAGGATGAACTGCATACTTACCCTTGTGAGCCTCCTGTAAAACTTCTTGCTTCAACACTTCATTCGGCACAACCAGTCGTCCTTGAAATCTCCAAACATCACTGTCGTCCTTTACAACATCTTGGTTACCAACCAAATCACGGACTAACTCTTCATCTTTCTGAGCCTCCTTAATTCTACTGATCAATTCATTCTCCACCTTTATATTTCCCAATCTTATGCTATTCCCTCTCTCGTCTACCGATAAGTTCAAGTCTCGAAAGGCCTCAAACAATTTCAGCTCTTCCATCATCAGAGTTGCAGTGTGCAGTGTCTTCCTACTCAGGGCGTCAGCTACCACGTTTGCCTTTCCTGGGTGGTATTTAAGTTCGAAATCGTAGTCCTTCAGAAATTCCATCCACCGTCGTTGCCGCATATTCAACTCCTTCTGATCGAACAAGTACTTCAAACTCTTATGATCGCTGAACACGTCAAACTGCGAACCATACAAGTGGTGCCTCCAGATTTTTAGTGCGAACACTATAGCTGCTAACTCCAAATCGTGCGTAGGATAATTTTCCTCGTGAGGCTTCAATTGTCGAGATGCATAAGCTACCGCCATACGATCCTGCATCAACACGCATCCAAGTCCTTTCAGCGACGCATCGCAGTATACTTCGAACCTTCGAGTAGGATCCGGAATCGTGAGTACGGGAGCACTCGTTAATCTGCTCTTCAGTTCCAAGAAACATTCTTCACAAGCTTCAGTCCACTCAAAAGGCTTGTCCTTCCGAGTGAGACGTGTAAGGGGTTGCACTATCTGAGAGAAATTCTGGATAAACCTTCGATAGTATCCAGCCAGACCTAAGAAACTTCTTACTTCGGTGACAGTCTTGGGTCGTTCCCAATTCATGACAGCTTCAACTTTGCTGGGGTCCACCGCGATACCTTCTAATGAAATGACATGGCCCAGAAACTGGACCTCATTAAGCCAAAACTCGCATTTCGACCATTTCGCGTACAACTGCTTCTCCTTCAAGATTTGCAAGACAATCCTCAGATGTTCCGCGTGCAGTTCTTCATTAGCTGAGTAAATCAGGATATCGTCGATAAACACAATAACAAACTGATCAAGAAAGGGGCGGAAAATGCGGTTCATGTAGTCCATGAATACCGCTGGAGCATTCGTAAGTCCGAATGGGATCACCTGATATTCGTAGTGCCCATAACGAGTCCTAAAAGCGGTTTTCGGAATATCCTCCGGTTTGACCCGGATTTGATGGTATCCCGATCGTAAATCTATCTTGGAAAAGACTCTGGCTCCTCTCAGTTGGTCCATCAAATCGTCGATCCTCGGTAGCGGATACTTATTCTTCACCGTTACTTTGTTCAGCTGGCGGTAATCTACACACAGACGTAAACTTCCATCCTTCTTCTTAATCAAGATGGCTGGAGCACCCCAGGGAGAGGTACTCGGTCTGATGAATTCCTTGGCCAAAAGCTCTTCTATCTGCTTCTTCAACTCGCGCAGTTCCAAAGGTGCCATGCGATATGGGGCAATGGAGATTGGTCCAACTCCAGGAACCAGTTCGATCGAAAATTCTATTTCCCTATGAGGAGGCAATCGAGGTATTTCATCCGGGAATACCTCCTCGAATTCTCTAACTACCGGTACATCCTGAATTTGATTGTCAACCGAGGTCTCAGCCTCGATCGACAAAAGATATCCTGCTGCTCCCATGCGGAGCTCTTTTCAAACTTGCAATAAAGAAATGAGAGAGAAAGGTTGAAAATTACCATCCTTCGCAGGAACAATGACTTTCCCCGCTCGACAATCCAAAGTTATCCCGTTTTCCGTCAACCAGTCCATACCGATAATCACATCGAAGTTGAATACCGGCAGGACCACCAAGTTAACTGTATACGTGTTCCCTTCATACTGCAAGGTAACACCTCTGCAGATCTCTGAGGCTGTGCACGATCCTCCAGTAGGTGTGCTGATGTGTAACTCATAAGGTAACGGGGTTGGGGTGATGCCTATTCTCAAGGCAGTATGCTTTGCCATAAAAGAACCAGACGCTCCAGAATCAAAGATAACAGAAATTGGGTGACCATTCAAAGTGACATTACCTTTGATCAGGTTGGGAAACTTCTGCGCTTCATCTGCATCCAATGTGAACACCCGTGCTTGCGGAGGCTGTTGATCAGCGTTCTGGGGGCATTTGTAAGCAAAATGACCTTGCTGGCCGCATCTGAAGCATGCATTGTTGTTCTTGCGACAGACTCCAAAGTGATTCTTTCCACATGTGGCACAAACAGTCGCGCCCTGACGTCCAGTCGACGATTGACCCACCGTAAAGTTTCTCTTAAAATTTCCAGGCCGCGCCTGCAACGGCGTACCTCTGCCTCGACCCCTACCAGGTGCCGTCCTGAAGAATCTGCCTGCTCGATTTCCTCCGTGGAATTGTGGTGGTGGCTTGTTCAAGTTCTTGGCCTCCAGAATGATTCCTTCTGCCTGTCGACTCTGGTTGATGAGTTCCGGAAGTGTACGATTAGCCGTCGTTAAGATGAGCTTGCGGATTTCCGGATGCAATCCGCTCTCGAACTTCTCCACCTGCCATTCTTCATCATAAATGTTCCGGTCAAAGTTGGCGTACTCGATCAGCTGCCCAAATTTAGCAATATACTCATTGACCGTCATGTTATCCTGCCTGAGTGACAGCAGTTCAGTGTGCTTCATCCTTCTCATTGCCTTAGGAAAATACTTATCCAGAAATACTTGTCTGAACACGGCCCATGTTAGTTCAACGTCCTGAGCTCTCAGCAGAGCCCTCGCACCAGTCCACCATGTTAAAGCTTCTCCCATCAGCTGGTACGACGCGTAATCAGTCTTCTGCGCTTCCGGGCATGCCATGCGTTCGAAAATATGCTCAATCATCTGCAGCCACTTTGCTGCAGCCTCAGGGTTGTCTTCACCCTCAAAAGTAGGTGGTTGGAAGTTGCGGAAGTCTTTCAACCTCCGACGGACAGTTTCTTCTGCATTTTCATGCAGTGGGGGTGGGTTCTGATTCTGTTGCCTATGGTCGCGCCATTCTTGGCTCATATTCTGGATAAACGTTGCCAGTCCCCCAATGGTGGTGATAAGATCCTCTTCCGCATCGCCAAACCTTCCCCGAGTTGAACCGCGACCACCTGCCATGATTCTGCACTCACAATATCAGGAAATGAGTTGATCAGGCTCACCGCAAGTTATTCATGGCAGCAGTCCCAAGTAGGTACTCGGGTTCAATTCGGACAAGTTAACTATGCATCCGTGTCTTATCACAGAACTGTCCTAACAATCTAACTACACTAGCTAATACATACTTAAGCTATAGCATAATTAGACAGTCAATCAGCAGATAAACACAAACAACAATCAATTCAATCAATCACAAGCAAATCCATGGACCAAACTGCTCTGATACCAATTAGTGTAACGCCCTCCCTTGTATGCATCCAAGAGAGTCGTTCGCTAAGCGGAATTAGAGTCGTTAACGTCACATGAGCTAACAAAGAATCTCATAGCAGAATAAAAATTTCAGCACTTAAATTCTTTTTACAAAGGTTTTCCAAAATAGCCGTTGTCCATAAAAGTTCAAGCTAACATAGAGATGATAAAGACTACAGTTATCCAAAAGTACCAAAACATTAATCATTACAGTCATCCATTTAAACAAACAGCAACAGTGATAATCCACGCATCAGCAATCAACAGCAAAATATCACTCCTTCAAATGCTCTTGCGTCCTCCTGCCATTTCGGAAAAATAGCAGCCCCGAAGGGGTGAGAATAATCCCAGTAGTGTGGCAACAAAACCAGTAATATAACGTATTAACTAGGCACAAAATCATAAACAGTCACTTCAACATATCCTTGTTCCTTTTCCTTTTCCTTTTTATCATATTCATATATTGCGTATATAACGCCTTTCCTTTGCGCGTTTAGCACCGTCGTGCGCGCACTTCACAGTGGAATCAAATATCCCTTGGCACCTGAGCTCCATGTGGATTCCAACTGTGGGCCTATGCGGACTGATGCCAAGTGTCCCATACAATCATTTACAGTGGCTATTTACAGCAGAAACAGAGAGCATACAGCAGTGTCTTACAGCAGCAAAACAGTGAGCATACAGCAGCATTTACAGCAGCAAAACAGTGAGCATTTACAGCAGCAAAACAGTGAGCATACAGCAGCGTTTACAGCAGCAAAACAGTGAGCATACAGCAGTGTTTACAGCAGCAAAACAGTGAGCATACAACAATGTTTACAGCAGCAAAACAGTGAGCATTTACAGCAGCAAAACAGTGAGCATACAGCAGTGTTTACAGCAGCAAAACAGTGAGCATACAGCAGTGTTTACAGCAGCAAAACAGTGAGCATACAGCAGTGTTTACAGCAGCAAAACAGTGAACGTTTTAAAACAGAGACAGTGGCACTTTGGACTTCAAAACAGTGGCATAAGTCTTGGTTTTTGGTCATTGAAACAGTGGCATATTATGGCTAAAACAGTGGCATTTTATGCATAAAAACAGTGGCATTTTATGCCTATAAACAGTGGCATATGATGACTAAAACAGTGGCATACTAGGCATAAAAACAGTGGCATATGATGACTAAAACAGTGGCCTTTTATGCATAAAAACAGTGGCATTTTAAGCATGGAAACAGTGACATTTGATGACTAAAACAGTGGCCTTTTATGCATAAAAACAGTGGCATTTTATGCATAGAAACAGTGGCATTTGATGACTAAAACAGTGGCATATTATGCATAAAAACAGTGGCATTTGATGACTAAAACAGTGGCATATATGTGCAGAAACAGTGGCATATAATGTGCAGAAACAGTGGCATATATGTGCAGAAACAGTGGCATATAATGTGCAGAAACAGTGGCATATAATGTGCAGAAACAGTGGCATATATGTGCAGAAACAGTGGCATATAATGTGCAGAAACAGTGGCATATATGTGCAGAAACAGTGGCATATAATGTGCAGAAACAGTGGCATATATGTGCAGAAACAGTGGCATATATGTGCAGAAACAGTGGCATATAATGTGCAGAAACAGTGGCATTTGAATGGTGCTTTTGAGGAACCGAAACAGTGGGCATTTCATCTTCAAAATAGTGGCACATTCAAAGAGAAACAGTGGCACATTTCTCTTCAAAACAGTGGCATAATCATACAAAACAGTGGCATATAATCTTAAGCATGACCATGAGACTTTTATGCATACAACCATCATGAGATAACTCCACCATTTTAATTTTATCATGCTCATACATAACCAAGGGGACATTTAAGCACACATACATGGTTACAATGAAAGTGTTTCTAAGCTCAAGGCTTACCTCTTGTAGCACACCCTTCAAAGTCAAGAATCACACACCTCCTTCTAGCTTTACTTCACAACAAGTCCTCACTTCCTATGGTGATCTATGCGCAACAAGGTGAGGATGGACACACTAGGACAGCTTCAAGGTTGAGGAACAAGGCTTGCACTAGCTTGGTGTAAGGTCTCGGTTTTAAGGTGAGGGAAGGAGGGAGTTGGCTTGGTCTTTCTTCCTCCTAAGGTTCTTGCAATGCTTAGCTAGAGTGTGAGGGAGAGGGGAAAGGAGTTGGCTGCACAAGTGAGTGGGGGCAGCCCCCCTCTTGTGCGCATAAATAAGGGAAGAAGGGAGGAGGTTGCAATGATGGTCATCATGGTAAAAATCTGATTACTTGAGGGGATGGGGCTGCATACAAGGGCTGAATCAAGCAAAGGGTTTGCTTCTACTTTACTCTATTCACATGCAAGGAGTGAGGAGTGATATGTTCAGATTTGGTGGCTGTCCTAAGTCAGAAAATTTTCTGCACAATTGACCAAGTTATGCGCATAAAATGGAGTGGAGGAGGTGCATCATGAGTACATGTAAGAGCTTTAATAAGTCAACAAGTAATTCAACTAGGTGGCAGCCCAAAAATCTGCATTTAGGCAGCCTAGGTGCGCAAATGATGAGAGGGAAAGAGGTGCATCATGGGTGCAGATTTGTGGCAGCCTACACACACATTTTGGGGCTGTCTTGTGCGCATACATGATGGAGATGCAGCCCCAAGATCCTACTTATGATGCATGTGAAAACAAGGCAGGTTTGGCTCATGATGGGCTGCAAAAAGCTTGCCAAAAATCTGCACAAATCAGTCTCATGATGGAAGTGCAAGAGGGTTCTCCAAGTCAACAAGTTAGGCAGCTTCATGATGAAGGGTGTAAGGTGGTACACTTGGTCAATACTCAAGTTAGATTTGTGTCATAAAAAAATCTGCACCAAGACTCTCTACATGTGCGCTAAAGAGGAGAAGAATGCAGCCTAAAATCATGCTCAATGGTACATGTGTCTTCCATGCAATGCAATTGAAATCAAGTTATGCATAAGCAAGGTGAGGTGGCGGTTTAACAAGGGAAAATGGCAGCTTACTAAGTCCTAATCACTCTCCTTTGTGCGCATGAATGAGTGGGAATTATCCTTGCCATGTGAGAGTTACTTGATACACAAGACACCTTAGTTGGACAAGGCTTAGGGGAGATAAGGGTGGACACAACCTTGGGCTGAACTAGCTTGATCCAAGAGCCATCCTTGGGCCATTGGCCACACACACAAAAGGATCCAATCACAAATCCAATAGTAACAAGTCCACACACACACTAGCCCACATCCAAACACTAATGCCTTCTAACACACACTCACATTACTCATAAGATTAAATTCACATGTCTACATATGTATCTTCCTATGATTTAATTTAATTAGTTACCTTAGTCTTATTCAAGGGATAAAGGTCAAACAATTCACAAGCCATTACACATAAACCACACATCCGAATTCTATACATGTTCCTATAGCATATAGTACTTATGTATTTTGCTAATTATGCGGGATGTTACATTCTACCCCTTTACATTAGATACGCGTGGTTCAAACCACGTACCATGTGGAGTTCTACCCAACAAGTTAAACCCCTTTCTTTTAGTCTAGAAAAACTTAAATTTTCAAAAATTGCACTGTGGTAATCGATTACCAGTGGGTGGTAATCGATTACCACCTGTAAAAATGAGGCAGTAGCCAAATTTTGACCTCCTCTGTTCTGGTAATCGATTACCAACTTTGGGTAATCGATTACCTCACATGGTAATCGATTACCAAGCCTTAGTAATCGATTACCAGTGAAGACAGTAGCCAAATTTCGTCCCCTGTTGCATGGTAATCGATTACCATGCTTGGGTAATCGATTACTATGCAGCAAAAATGACAGATTACAGCCTTTTAAGCCCCAAAAGGGTTGTGTAATCCATCCCTAACACCTTAGTACTCCACACAACACTTAAACATACTCTAATGTAGGCACTAGGCCCTTCAAACATGTATTTCCATTCAATTATGCATCATTTACAAAGTCTTTAATATAATGGCCATTTTACATCAAATATGGACCATTTTACAACATGTTTGCCAAGGCTTCAATTACAATGAATGTGGCAATGGACAAGTCCCATGCTCACCCAAATATACAATAGATTCTAAAGTCATACATATACATCAAATTTAAAAGACTTATCAAGTAGTCATGAGCATACAAGGCATGGCATTTTCAACATGCACAAGTTCATGATCTAATTCTAAAGCATAAAACATATGCAAGATGTGTCCCAATCCAATGCTCATCACATGGTGCCTCCAATATGCACCTCATGCTCCACTCTTCCAGGCTCAACCTGACCTGAAATGATGCCCCACAACACGGGGTGAGATATATAAATATATCTCAGTAAACCAAGGGCCCTGGAGGTTTCTCCACCCCATGGCTCACTCAATGTGCAAATATAACATCATATAACATGCAAGCAATACAATATCACCCACCAACTGGAGACAACCCGAGAACATCCACGCATGGATTCATGTTCAAGGACTCCATCATATAACTCCCGAGACAATCCTGGCGCCTCTCCCATGGTTGAGAAGACTCCATGGCAAAACCCAACCGGAACTCCTCATGAGCCCTATCCGGCGGATGTCCCCCGTTTGGATCATCCTGGTGTCGCTCCCAGAGTCGACCCCATGGCACATTCCAACTGGCATTCTCACACAGGATGAACCCAGCGGATGTCCAAACCAACACACGTCAACTGGCCAGTGACCAAACAATTTTTCATACAATCCAAGCAATATGCATACAAGCACATAATCACACAATGCCATAAACACATAATCCAACCACAACCTTCCACTAGGTGTGGTGGAGCACACAAGGGCTAAACCCCAGTTCCAAAGGTTACCTCAACACCGAGCCCATGCTCCAAACGTAAGCTCCAAGCTTACCCGCTTCCAAAGCGTCCAAAAGAGGCAACCTAGATAATCCACAACATGATTATCAAACCATTTCCAATTCAATCATTTAATCTCAAGTAATTATTCATTTTACTTCAATCACTTTTATAGATCAAATTACCAAATACATCATGAATCACACATTCTTTCTTCTCATTCCACTATATCACACTATACCATCATCCAATTAAACATCATTTTATATCATACCATCTCAACTACACCATTTTTACCTCTTTTTTCCTCCAAATCCCTCTATGGTTCGGATTCCTCAAAGATTGGTTCTACAAGGTTTTCAATTCCATTTTAACACACACTAATCATATAATCATATTATCACTCTATACCAATGGTCCATCATTCAATTATTCAATTACACCACATACCAATTTTCATGAAAATTCCTCAAATTTTCCTAAGTTAAAAACCTAACTTTTTCACCAAAAATTATCATAGCATTTCTAGCTTACAAGCATCATTCTAAGGCATTTTCATCTAATAGCATTTTTCCATTTGAGCTCTCTATCATCACACATCTAGAATTAAAGATTCAAAGCATAATTTCTAGATCTACAAAATCAACCACAAAAGTACCACAAATATACTCACCATCTAGTGTAGGAACACCACCAAGGCTCCATCAATCCAAAGGAGATCCAAAAACTCCCAAAACTCCAAGAACATCAAAGGGGTCGGATCTGTCCATGCCCAAAACGCAGCAATGGAGGTGGTTTCATGGCTTAAGAGTACCACCAATGGCTTTAGAAGGTTGTTTGCATCACATTTCAAGCCAAAGATCACTTGATTTGGTTGAGGAATGAGAAAGTTACAAAGAAAAGTGGTTTTGGAGCTTTTTGGCCATGGAGGCTGCATCTCACGGGAAAGAAGAGAGGGAAGGGAGAGAAATGTTGTGCAATTGTGACTTTCAAGTCACTTAAACCACCCGCGGGTCCCACACGCGTTTTAACTTTAATCCCGATAAAAATTATGATCACAAATTCTTAATCTACATATTTTTCCAGTCCATGACATATTTTTATTTCCTCAAAATTCTCATAAAATTTTTCACACTTATCGGTACACTCATACCGCAGTATCTTTCACTTAAAAAGTCATTATTCATCACTTTTTCACAATTTTGCCTACTCACTCAATTTTCCATCCTGATTCCATTTCCAGCATTATTTTTGTCATATTAAATCTCTAACTCCATTTTTCATGCCTCGATTCACGTTTTTGGCAAATTACCATTTTGCCCTTTTTGCCCATTTTGGCCATAATTCTCGGATTTTCACTAATCCTTCCCTCTTAAACCCATATTTTATCAAATAAATTCACATTTAATTTTCCGAGGTGTTATATTCACCCCACCTTTTAGGAATTTTGTCCGCAAAATCAACTATGCACATATGCTAACTTAGGATACAGCCGGAGAATCTCAGTCTCCCGACCCCAAGTAGCTTCATCCAGTGTGCGGACAACCAATTAAACATTTACATTTCCATCTTTTGGCCTTTCAGACACATTTCACAATAGTCTTGCCTTTCAAAGGCCCAATGGGAGACCTCAAGTCCTTCCCAATCTCAATCTCAACCGGTGACACCACATGTGAACAACCGGAGCGCACCACACAGTTGTGCACTTTCTATGCTTTACCAAGCCAATTTCTTTCAATTTCTTTTCAATTTCATTTAACAAGTCCGGCTACCTAGCACATATAGCCCATAATTTCTCTTGGCAGGTTTTCCCACCTAATTAACATATCAACAACTATGCCTATAGGATCATACCATATTCTGTTCAATCTATGCCACACAGGCAACTATTCCTTTCTGACACGTTACAGCCACAATTATCCTTCTTTGATTTTTATTTCTATGGAGTAATAACTCTCGTCATCAATTTTTTTCACATTTCTTATTCCACATTAAACACTATTATGGAATCTCACAGCCCCTCAGTGCAATTCACCGAGTAATCATCTACTTCTCACTCACTATACTTTTATTTTCTAAGGGAATAATCCCCATTTTGGCACTTAGCCACCACTCGTATATACACAGTTTTCTTTTCTCCATGTTCTCAACCTACAACGTATAATTTCACCTCCGCACTTATCTTTAACAAGCACCATCCTAGTGCTCAACTTTCGAATCCAGCCCTACAGGTTTACCAATTTTCGCCAAAACACAACGGCGGATCACTTCCTCAAGACATTTCACTGGTACCCAATGGACCACACAATACAATTTATACCCTACATCGGCTAATTCAAAGCCTCCATCCATGGGTTCACTCATTAATTTTCATACACTAGATCATACTTACAATTTCAACTAATCATCTCAAAACTTAACACATAGTTCATCATTGGTTTCTCACATTAAAGGCAACATGCCCAAGATTTCAACTAACAATTTTCTTTAATTACCGTTCCATACTCATTCTATCAATTCCACATGTGTTTCATTCTATACACCTCACCTTCATTATCATTTCATTCAATTAGTATGTATCATTCCAAGGTCACATATCATCTCTTTCTCATATCTGTCCCATCACATAGGGATTTTCAAAGCCTATTTATCATGCCACTAGGAACTAAATCCATTACTATCATTACTTTCATAATTTCATATCGGCTATTACATAAGCCTCTCGGACTATTCAAAGTACTACTAGCACACTCAATCATATATCTTGGTACCTAGCCAAGAACAACATCAATATTGTGTATTTTCAACACATCTCTCACTATAATTGCCTCTATACCACTCCATCAGTAACTCTACCACCAGGGTAGAGATAACAACCTTTTATTTCACCAAATACCATTCTATTTAACAATCAGTACCACACTTTCTTACTTGGCTATATCATCATTAATCACTTATTAACATCATGGGCCACTTTGGCCACCAACTTAGCTTAACATTTCGCCATCACAAGCCTTCCCAGAAGACTTTGACCCAATCCATCAATACTAATCAACTTTCCATTCCCTTCACATAGGGTGACAATCCAAAAATTCATTTCACAACTTCCGTAAAACCACAATTCATACTACCACACTTGGTATACACTCATGCACATCTCCGAATGCAGAATTTCATAATTCAAACTACCATCTCATGGCACCTCACATTTTTCATCATATTAGGCATATTACTGTTCACTTACAGTTATCCAAAATTCACCTCTTGTGCTCCTCACAAGATACAATCCTCTAATGTAATGGGTAAGAACATCCTTAGGTTTAACCCCTCGAGCTCTTGCTGTCCTAAGGGCCCCAGGTGCAATGCCCCACCAATCAGAGAATCTGTCCTTATAACTCACGCAAGAAGAGGTAACATGCCATAGGCTGTACTAACAGTCCCACTAACACAAGGTCCTACCTCACACTACATTACTTATACAAAATAATAATAATCTCCGGGAACATAATCCATACGGAGATCGCCATATACTCAGGGCATATAAGCCACACAAAGATAAACACATTCACATCAAATCCGTATATAACGGCAAACAGAGTCCTATATAGACACATAGTGGTATACTAATTATATCTTACTTTTGCACTATGCATAATGACCTTCCTTAACAATCTATTTATTTCACTTGACTAGTCATTAGTCTTAGTCCATAACATAATCATCACCACATGATTCCAACATATTTCTTATACTTTGGCACAAAATTTTCAATTCTTAATAGTGCCCATGTTCGGTACAGTCCTAATCCATTGTCCATCATGACTCATAGCAACCATGCTCAACACTGTAGAAGATCCACTTCCTTAATCTGACATCACTTTTTCTCTCAATATTTCACTATGACACCAAGAGTGCCCTTCCATACTAGTCCATGCATTCAGCGCATCAGGACCACCAGATAAATTTAGACTTCGAGCAGTGCTCGCCTGGGACTTCTAAGAGCAACACCTCTTAGGATTCAATCCACAAGGGAAACTCAGGACAATATTAATCGTCACATTATTACCAACATGTGTGCCATGGTATAACTTGCACACCGGGACTCCATCATGAATCCCATACCACATTGAGCATCTAACGACACTCCAAAGAGACAATCCCTTCCAACATTTCCCATCATAGGGAATTTCACTTACATCATTGTCCTTTTACAAAAAATAATTTTTCTAGTTCATTACAACACACATATAAATTTAGGCACCCCGGCCTTCACAAAACATATAGATATACACATTTATATATATTGGCGTTTAGCCATCACAGGGTTATTATCCACATAAAGTTAAGCCACATCATCCAATTTGCAATGCTCCACAACATTATGGAAGCATATTTGTACCATTAATACACCACACTCAGTTATATTTTCTCACCTCACAACCGTCAAGTCCAACCATCCTTAACTTATGGACTCTCATACTTTCAATCAATTTCATCCAATGCCTTACATGGCAATTTCCTCAACTTCTTATATTTTACTTTCTATTCATGTGATATCCTCACTTACATTCAGTCAATCACTAAATCATCATGGACTAAAGTCCCAGTATTTCAACATTGAAGTACCTACACATCATTTCCATAGTCCATTTAAGTTACTCACAATCCTCAATCCAAATTTGAAATTTCAATTTATTTCTACATCCAAGCATCTTAAGTCATCCAAGTGTATGCCCTCATCAAGGTCTTATAACTTTATCATTGTACCCTAAGGTATCCAGTATTACATATAAACACGCATATTCAAATTTTTCACGAATTCATTAGGGTTCCAATCCCCTACCATTTCAAAGATATACCACTAATTCCACGTATACTCGATTATTCTAACTCCCCGTACAATTTGGGAAGACTTACCAACATCATCATCATAATATCAATTCAAATCAACCACACTTACTCACCATAAAACCACACATTCAACTATAGTAGCATTCTACCCCAAGTGGTTAAAATTCTTATATCAATTCATTCTCACTAAGTCCTCAATGACAGTATCACAATTTATTCTCACTACGTCCTCAATTATACCAAATTCACTTACTAACATATCTTTCCGTGGAGCAGTCAATACTGCACCCACAACCTCAGCCTAAGGACTGGCATTGGTGCTCCAGGGTTGTCACGAAGGCATCTTATACTGACCACACATTGAACACAAAGAAATGGGTTGATCAGGCCCAAACTAAGGAATCACATGTGTAGCAGTCAATAAGAGTCTACGTACAACTATACAGCACTCACCTCAATTACACAATCATCAGCGTTCCCTAATGAAACTGCTCTGATACCATAAAATGTAACAGCCCGTTACGTACCGGTATTGTTAACATTGATTATGATATTAAGCGCAGTTACAATCACAGTAATTGGGTTAATTAAATTACGGGCAAACTTTTTTCTTTTATCATATTCCTTTTCATAACCATAACCTTTTTCCGTAATCAATTAAAACAACACTATAATTGTAACTGCAATACGCGGAAGCATTTAGTTTACTAACATCACTAATCTTTCTTTTTATTCAACTCATTTAAACTCATCAAATTACTTTCATATCTTACCACGTTCTACCCCTTTACATTAGATACGCGTGGTTCAAACCACGTACCATGTGGAGTTCTACCCAACAAGTTAAACCCCTTTCTTTTAGTCTAGAAAAACTTAAATTTTAAAAAATTGCACTGTGGTAATCGATTACCAGTGGGTGGTAATCGATTACCACCTGTCAAAAATGAGGCAGTAGCCAAATTTTGACCTCCTCTGTTCTGGTAATCGATTACCAACTTTGGGTAATCGATTACCTCACATGGTAATCGATTACCAAGCCTCAGTAATCGATTACCAGTGAAGACAGTAGCCAAATTTCGTCCCCTGTTGCATGGTAATCGATTACCATGCTTGGGTAATCGATTACTATGCAGCAAAAATGACAGATTACAGCCTTTTAAGCCCCAAAAGGGTTGTGTAATCCATCCCTAACACCTTAGTACTCCACACAACACTTAAACATACTCTAATGTAGGCACTAGGCCCTTCAAACATGCATTTCCATTCAATTATGCATCATTTACAAAGTCTTTAATATAATGGCCATTTTACATCAAATATGGACCATTTTACAACATATTTGCCAAGGCTTCAATTACAATGAATGTGGCAATGGACAAGTCCCATGCTCACTCAAATATACAATAGATTCTAAAGTCATACATATACATCAAATTTAAAAGACTTAACAAGTAGCCATGAGCATACAAGGCATGGCATTTTCAACATGCACAAGTTCATGATCTAATTCTAAAGCATAAAACATATGCAAGATGTGTCCCAATCCAATGCTCATCACATGGTGCCTCCAATATGCACCTCATGCTCCACTCTTCCAGGCTCAACCTGACCTGAAATGATGCCCCACAACACGGGGTGAGATATATAAATATATCTCAGTAAACCAAGGGCCCTGGAGGTTTCTCCACCCCATGGCTCACTCAATGTGCAAATATAACATCATATAACATGCAAGCAATACAATATCACCCACCAACTGGAGACAACCCGAGAACATCCACGCATGGATTCATGTTCAAGGACTCCATCATATAACTCCCGAGACAATCCTGGCGCCTCTCCCATGATTGAGAAGACTCCATGGCAAAACCCAACCGGAACTCCTCATGAGCCCTATCCGGCGGATGTCCCCCGTTTGGATCATCCTGGTGTCGCTCCCAGAGTCGACCCCATGGCACATTCCAACTGGCATTCTCACACAGGATAAACCCAGCGGATGTCCAAACCAACACACGTCAACTGGCCAGTGACCAAACAATTTTTCATACAATCCAAGCAATATGCACACAAGCACATAATCACACAATGCCATAAACACATAATCCAACCACAACCTTCCACTAGGTGTGGTGGAGCACACAAGGGCTAAACCCCAGTTCCAAAGGTTACCTCAACACCGAGCCCATGCTCCAAACGTAAGCTCCAAGCTTACCCGCTTCCAAAGCGTCCAAAAGAGGCAACCTAGATAATCCACAACATGATTATCAAACCATTTCCAATTCAATCATTTAATCTCAAGTAATTATTCATTTTACTTCAACCTCTTTTATAGATCAAATTACCAAATACATCATGAATTACACATTATTTCTTCTCATTCCACTATATCACACTATACCATCATCCAATTAAACATCATTTTATATCATACCATCTCAACTACACCATTTTTACCTCTTTTTTCCTCCAAATCCCTCTATGGTTCGAATTCCTCAAAGATTGGTTCTACAAGGTTTTCAATTCCATTTTAACACACACTAATCATATAATCATATTATCACTCTATACCAATGGTCCATCATTCAATTATTCAATTACACCACATACCAATTTTCATGAAAATAATTACACCACATACCAATTTTCATGAAAATTCCTCAAATTTTCCTAAGTTAAAAACCTAACTTTTTCACCAAAAATTATCATAGCATTTCTAGCTTACAAGCATCATTCTAAGGCATTTTCATCTAATAGCATTTTTCCATTTGGGCTCTCTATCATCACACATCTAGAATTAAAGATTCAAAGCATAATTTCTAGATCTACAAAATCAACCACAAAAGTACCACAAATATACTCACCATCTAGTGTAGGAACACCACCAAGGCTCCATCAATCCAAAGGAGATCCAAAAACTCCCAAAACTCCAAGAACATCAAAGGGGTCGGATCTGTCCATGCCCAAAACGCAGCAATGGAGGTGGTTTCATGGCTTAAGAGTACCACCAATGGCTTTAGAAGGTTGTTTGCATCACATTTCAAGCCAAAGATCACTTGATTTGGTTGAGGAATGAGAAAGTTACAAAGAAAAGTGGTTTTGGAGCTTTTTGGCCATGGAGGCTGCATCTCACGGGAAAGAAGAGAGGGAAGGGAGAGAAATGTTGTGCAATTGTGACTTTCAAGTCACTTAAACCACCCGCGGGTCCCACACGCGTTTTAACTTTAATCCCGATAAAAATTATGATCACAAATTCTTAATCTACATATTTTTCCAGTCCATGACATATTTTTATTTCCTCAAAATTCTCATAAAATTTTTCACACTTATCGGTACACTCATACCGCAGTATCTTTCACTTAAAAAGTCACTATTCATCACTTTTTCACAATTTTGCCTACTCACTCAATTTTCCGTCCTGATTCCATTTCCAGCATTATTTTTGTCATATTAAATCTCTAACTCCATTTTTCATGCCTCGATTCACATTTTTGGCAAATTACCATTTTGCCCTTTTTGCCCATTTTGGCCATAATTCTCAGATTTTCACTAATCCTTCCCTCTTAAACCCATATTTTATCAAATAAATTCACATTTAATTTTCCGAGGTGTTATAAAAGTCAGATTGGGGCTGTGTGTTACTGTCTACTGTTGGGTTTTGTGATGCTAAATCAGTATCTGATGTATGGATAGGTGATTGATTGAGGTTTGGTGTGGTGTCTTGCATTAGTTCAGTTGTGGAAATCTGAGTTGGGTTTAATGTTTGGCTCTGTTTTGGTGGATCATGGTAGTAATCAACATCAATTAGATCAGGTGATGGATAGGGTCTAACAGTACTGTTGTATGGTGATGAAGTATGAAGAAGAAGGAAGCAGTGTTCAAGTTATTTCACATGTCTAGAGACAAAAATAGAACCTGCAATAAGATCATACAGAATGTATCCTTTCATTCTAGGTTTATGACCAATAAATATACATTTTCGTGCCTTTTTTGAAAATTTTGATCTGTGAGACACAAGTGTAGAAGCATAGGAAAGGCATCCAAACACTCTTAAATCATGTAAATCAGGTGCTTTGCCAAAAAGTTTTTCAAATGGTGAGACATCTTTAAGTAATGGAGTGGGAATTCGATTGATTATGCGGACAGAATGACAAAATGAGATATAGCATAACACCATAATTTTGGATGAATGTTTTCTTGAAAAGCAAGAGTTCTAGCCTTTTAGAATGTGTTTATGTTTTCTCTTTACGATCCCATCTTGTTGGGGTGTTTCCACACAAGATTTTTGATGAAGAATTCTCTTTTTATGTAAGAAGGAAGTCATGTTGAACTCAGGACCATTATCAGTCCTAAGGATTTTTAGGGAAACTTGAAATTGGTTTTCCTTGTAAGAAATGAACCCTTCTAAATGGTGAGCAGTTTCTGATTTACATTTCATGAGTATAAAGGGTAAGAAAATATTTATGACCATGTAAGGATTTTATGGCATATGGACCCCAAATGTCAGCATGTAATAACTGAAGAAATTTGGTAGATTTAGATGTGCTAATTGGAAAGGGCAATCTGTGTTGCTTAGAAAACTGACAGACATCACATAGAGCAACATACTTGTTTGGAATGAAACTATATTGACATGACAAAGTTTTTAAAACTGTATGAGATATGTGTCCAAGCCTATAGTACCAAAGTACATGTTCAGTATTCAACGTGGTATCTGAATCAGAAAGATTACAATACAAAGAATTTCCATGATAAATGTGGAATTCTAAAGCAGGTTGTGTTGATGTTGTCTTCGAGATGATTAGTATAACACCTCGTAAATTTGAATAAGAATTTATATGATATAATGTGGGTTAAAAGGGAAGGATTAGTGAAAATCCTGAAATTGAGGTAAAAATGTGTACCACGGGCAAAATGTTAATTTGCCAGATGTAACACCCCGTGTATACCCGGTTTGTTAACATATCATCGTATTAAGCTACGCTTAATTAAAATGCGGAATAACTTTTTCTTTAATTCAATTATGACGTCATTAACCTTAGCCAAGTTTATTACTTAATCAATTTCATAAAATATCGCCTGTATGTAAATTGCAAAAGACAACTAACTGAATACCTCAATAAATAAATAAAGTGAGTATCTAAAGTCACGGATCTACAACACGTAGTCCGGACAATAATCCTGATACATTATTACAACTTTAAATAAACAAGACATACTCAAGTCTATGTGGCATGGACAAACCCCATGCTCACTAAATAAGGCAACAAAGCCCCATAGCAGTCTCAACAACAACAACATAATAATAACTGAAGCTATAAGCATAAAAGCATCAGGTATATCCAGCATCCAACATGTCAGCACATAACAAGTCTATAATCAACTGAGCTCCGGCCTCCTGCCGCCAGAGGCATCTACTCCAGCATTTCTTGAAATAAGCGTCCCCAAACGTGGGGTGAGATCTCTAATCAAAGAAATCTCAGTAAGACAAGGGGTCCTCAAAGCTCTTCCACCTCAAGCTCACTTACATCTGCAGATATAAGTTCAAAAGCATATATCTGATATAAGTTCCAAAATAGTGCAATGCAGCAGATATCATGTTATGTAGGTTATACTGTTCTACTGATCAGAGAAGTGCAGGAATACGTCTATTACCCACACAGTACCAGCCCATGCTGTATCAGCCCATGCTGTACCTACCCCCAAAGGACCACCCCATGGCTTCCCTTTAAGGCAAACACCACATAAATATCATACAACAATTGCACTTAACAGCTCCACATCATTTCAATAAAATAGTACATGAAAAACACATCATGCATATAAACCATCCCCCCATGGGAAATGGTGGAACCAACAATGGCTAAACCGAGGACATGAAAGCTTACCTTGCAAGCAATCAATCCAAGCCAAGAGTCCTCACAGCTCAAGGTCCAACACAGCAGAAATCACAATCTGATTTAGACCAGCAATCATATCAATAACATAGCTCGTAAGCATAAACATAAAGACTACGTTTCTTTGTTACGTTTTACGTCTTAAGGCTTCCCACCAAGCCACAAGCCCTTAGTCCCTTGATTCTGACTTAATTAAGTATTTACAGAAGTTCAACTCCATCAAAATAGGGTCCACAAACCCATAACTCCAATCTGTATGAACAGTACCTCACTGTTCTTCGAAAATCCAGAATATCCGGATATATGTCGGGGGCATATCCGGATATCCATATCCGGATATCTCCAAGCCCATATCCGGATACCAATATCCGGATATCATATCCAGATATCTCATGACAGAATGCAGTTTCTGCATTTCGCGAGATATCACTCCCAAGGTTCCATTTTATTAAAACTGCAGTTGTAATTCTTTACCAAAAATTCTGAGATTTTAATATGTTAAACTAGACCTCACAAGCTTTCCAACGACATATCTTATGTCTCAATCGGAGTTGTATAACTCCGGTTATGATTTTCGCAAAGTGACTGCTGCCAACTGAATTTCCAGCAACCAAGACGCGACTTTAAACTAACACTGAGATCAAACCACTTATCCAATGGCTACGAAATTTTACAGGGTTTTAGCCTTATGTGTTACCTACACATAGGTCCAAACGGAACTTGATTTTTACCGAAACAGGTTCGTTTCTGTCCCCATATCCGGATATCATATCCGGATATGCCATATCCGGATATTTCATGACAGAGGCCACAAATAGCAGCCTAGCACGAAAATATCCATTTAAAATTCCAACTTTCACCTAGATACATCTATCCCATCGACTTAGCATGCATTTTAACACTTAGGTTCATCAACCAACGTTCAAATTATCAAGAATCATAATTTTACATCTTTAATTCATGTTATATTCATGAAAACACAACGGAAAGTGTTGAGGCATATACCCAAAGCTTCAAAACAGAGGAAATGAGTGATCTTTGAGGTCTTGAAGTAACTCTAAGCTACTGACCAAATGTGCACACGAATTCAAGCTCTCAAGTTGGGTCCTTTCTTCACAAAGTTAGCTTCTTGGTGATGACAAGTAGGTGTACAATGGCCCAAACCAACAAAACAATGATGAAAGCTCTCTAACTCCCTAAGTCAGAATTAGAGACTCTCAAGAGTGGGTTTTTATTCTTCAAGATGTTAGCTTCCAAGGATTCAAGATGATCAAGAACAAGAAAGATGAAGAATCAATGAGAAAGGTGGTCACTTTATGGTTTTGCAAGGAGAGGGAGGCAATGGAATAGTGCACAAAAGGCTGGTCAGCCTCCCCAAGGTCACGTAGCAATAGAAAAATGCCTAGGGTTTTGTGCAAAAGTTATATTTATAGCCACTTAACAATTAAACACGCAGTATTAACTTTAATAGCTACGCAAAACATCTTAATCCCAAACTTTGGAATCTTAACCTACGCATTTTTCTAAGATTTTTCATATTTTTATTTTATTTTTCGGAGCACCTTTCCGGTACGCCCTTTTCCATAGCCAGTATCAGTTCTGGCATCAGTTCTCATTATTTTGACTTGAAACTCGTTTTAGAAGTCCTACACATTATTCTAGTAATTATCATGCACTTATTATAATTTTCTGGGATACTTCGCCGATACGCATTTATACCGGGTAGCAGAACTGGTATCTGCGCTTTTCGCCCGAAAAGCGACTTTCAGCATTGTTACCCACTTACTATAATTATTAAAGCCTTACAATAATTATTAGGGTCAATTATGGAATTATTTCCTAATTCTCACATTTAATTAATTAATTTCCTTACTTAACGGTGCAGGTTCTTACACCAGAAACGTAAACCGAGTCATGAAACTGATGTAACGCCCTCCCTTGTATGCATCCAAGAGAGTCGTTTGCTAAGAGGAATTAGAGTCTTTAACGACACTTTAGCTACTAAAAATTTTATTCCAAAAGCAAAACCGTAATGCATTTAAAAATTCGTATAAATTCTGTTCGGATGAGTTATGTAACAGCCCGTGTTAACCCGGATTGTTAACACATTATCGTATTAAGCCACGCTTAATTAAAATGCGGAATAACTTTTTCTTTAATTCAATTATGACGTCATTAACTTAACCAACTTGTTTACTTAATCATTTTCATAAAAATACTGCCTGTATGTAGATTGCAAGACATCTAACTGAATACCTCGTACATAAATATAATGTGAGTATCTAAAGCCACAGGACTACAACATGCAGCCTGGGTCAAAATCCTGATACTTTAATTACAACATTAAATTAAAAGACAATAGTCAAACCATGTGGCATGGACAAACCCCATGCTCACCAAATAAGGCAACAAAGCCCAATATCAGTCTCAACATAAACTCAGCAGAAAACATAAACAACAGTCGGAAAACATAACAGTCAATCCATCAAGGCAGCATATCATAATATCAGCTCAGCTCTGGCCTCCTGCCACCCGAGCCCTCAACATTACCTGATCCTGAAATAAGCGTCCCCAAACGTGGGGTGAGATCTCTAACAAGAAATCTCAGTAAGACAAGGGGTCCTCAAGGAGTCTCCACCCCAAGCTCACTTACATGTGTAATATAAGTTCTAAAAACAGTGTTTACAATATAAGTTCCAAAATCATGCGATGCAGCAATTAATCATGCCATGTGTGTTTATCAAATCTACTGGCCAGAGAAATGTAGGAATACGTCTATGCCTACATGAGTACATGGATACTACATGCACCTCACCCACAGCTTCTCCATCTTGTATGTACTACATACTCAGGATTGCCGTCTAGGTGGACACCACATGCATCTCATAAAAGCTCATTGCATATAAATAGCTCAACAGCATTTCCAAAATAATAAAGCATGTAACACAGCATGCATAAACCCATCCCCATGGGACATGGTGGAACATCAAAATGGCTAAACCGAGGACACGAAAGCTTACCTTGCAAGCTAGCTATCCAAGCCAAGAGTCCAACCACTCACAAGTCCACAAACAGCAGTATCACAATCTGATATGGACCAATAACACGTCAATATTCATGCATCACAAGCATACAACTTAAAGACTACGCCTTTCCTTTATGCTTTACGTCTTAAGGCTTCCAACAAAGCCATAAGCCCTTAATCATATGATTCTGACTTAGTTCATTAATTACAGAAGTTCAACTTCCTTAAACTAGGGTCCACACACACCCAATAGCTTACTGTTCATACAGTACAGCTACTGTCTGCGCAGAACCCAGGATATCCGGATATCAAGAAGAACATATCCGGATATGCCATATCCGGATATCACACGGGACATATCCGGATATGTCATATTCGGATACCCAGATCCCATATCCGGATATCAATATCCGGATACCATATCCGGATACTGATATCCGGATATCTGTTCGACAAATATCCGGATATCTCACGACAGAATGCAGTTTCTGCATTTCGTGAATATCCAACCCAAAGATCCAACTTTTAACACATGTACACGTTAAAGCATGCATCTTTAATCCATTTTAGGTTCATATACATTATACCCTCTTGTTTACTCATTAAACATGGCCAAGACATCATCTTTAAGCATTAAAACTTAAGATCAAAGGTGAGGGAACTTACCAAAGCTCAAAACAGAGGCAAGGTGTGCTCTTGGAGCTCTCAATACTGCACACAAGTCCAGCACTCCCAAGGACACGAAAGTGCCACACCAAAGGTTGGTTCTTGGCACCAAAGGAGGCTTCTTGGAACCTCTAATGGCATGAACAATGGTTCATAACCATGGAGACAACATCACAGCCCTCAAACACCCCTCAACTCAGAAAACAAGGCTCACCACACACAACCATGGTGCATAGAGGGAGGGAGGTGAAGAATCAAAGTCCAAAGGTGTCAACTTTGATCAAGAAAGGGTGAAGGATCAAAGAAATAGTGTTTCCCACAAGAAAACTGCCTCACCAATGTTCAGCCCCCAACAACTCACGTAGGAAAGAAATGCACCTATGGTTGTGTGCCTTAGTGTGCCTATTTATAGGCACATGGCCACTAATCGCGCAGTATTAGCCTTAATCGCAAAGTAAAAGATCTTGATCTCAAACTTCGGATTCTAGACCTAGACATTTTTCTAAGATTTGTCATATTTTTATTTTATTTTTCGGAGCACCTTTCCGGTACGCGCTTTTCCATAGCCAATATCAGTTCTGGCATCAGATTACGTTATTTTGACTTGAAACTTGTTTTACAAGTCCTACATAATATTCTAGTAATTATCATGCATTCGTTATAATTTTCCGGGATACTTTTCCGGTACGCATTTATACCGAGTAGCAGAACCGGTATCTGCGCTTTTCTTCCGAAAAGCGACTTTCATCATTTTTACTCACTCAATATAATTATCTAAGCCCATTAATAATTATTAGGGTCAATTATGGAATTATTTCCTAATTATCATTATTAATTCACTAATTACCTTAATTAGCGGTGCGGGTTCTTACATTCACCCCACCTTTTTAAGGATTTTGTCCTCAAAATCAGAAACATACCTGTCTCGAAAGTCGGGATACTGTCGGAGAAGCTCATCCTCTCGCTCCCACGTGCACTCCTCGGGACTACGCCCAGTCCACTGCACCTTGACCATCGGAATGATCTTGCTTCTAAGCTGTTTCTCGCCTCGATCGAGAATCTTGAGTGGTCCGACGAGAGTCTTTAGGTTCTCCCGAACCTCCACATCATCCGGCTGCACCACGTGCGAAGGATCTGCTATGTACTTTCGAAGCTGAGACACGTGAAACACGTCGTGGATGTTGGCTAGGTTCGGAGGTAAGGCAAGTCGATAGGCAACTAGTCCTACTCTACCAAGGATCTGGTAGGGCCCAATGAATCGCGGGCTCAACTTCCTCTCTCCGAGTGCCCGTCCAACACCGGTGACAGGTGAAAGTCTCACAAACACGTGCTCACCCTCACTGAACTCCAGTGGTCGATGTTTGACATCATAGTAGCTTTTCTGACGATTCTGCGCCTGCTTCAACTTTTCCCTGATCATCTGGATCTGTAGGGTAGTATCTTGGACAAAGTCCAAGCCAAATAACTCCTTATCTCCAACCTCAGACCAGCAGGTAGGAGTCCGACACCTCCTACCATACAGCGCCTCGTAGGGTGCCATGCCCAGACTAGCATGAAAACTGTTGTTGTACGAGAATTCTACCAACGGAAGGTACCTATCCCATGCAGAACCCTGCTCTAATGTGCAAGCTCTCAACATGTCCTCCAATGTCTGGATGGTCCGCTCAGTCTGTCCGTCAGTCTGAGGGTGATAGGCGGTACTCAATCTCAACTGCGTACCAAAAGCCTCCTGCAGCGCCTCCCAGAACCGAGATGTGATCTTCGGGTCCCTATCACTGATGATACTCTCGGGCACCCCGTGAAGCCTCACAATCTCACGGACATATAGCTTGGCCAACTGCTCGGTAGTGAAGCTCACCTTCACTGGAAGAAAATGGGCAGACTTGGTCAATCTGTCCACAATGACCCAAATAGAGTCACAACCAGCCTGAGTTTTAGGCAATCCCACCACGAAGTCCATGGAAATACTCTCCCACTTCCACTGTGGAATCTCAAGAGGTTGAAGTTTACCAGACGGTTTCTGGTGCTCAATTTTCACTTTCTGACAAATAAGGCATTTGGACACGTAGACCGCTATGTCCTTCTTCATGCCCGGCCACCAAAAATTTCTCTTTAAGTCCTGATACATTTTCGTCGCACCAGGGTGGATAGTAAACCGGCCCTTATGAGCCTCTGCCATAACCTCTTCGGTCAATGGCCCTCGAGGAATGACAATCCTCTTCTGGAACAGCAGCAACCCGTCCTCGTTCCAAGACACACCGTCCTGGTTCTTCACATAATCAAGGCACTCTCTTTGCACTTGCGCCTCTTTAATCTTTTCCATCAGCTCATTAATCACTTCTGCTGTTTCCATCTCAAGCAGTGCACCCCCAAACAAGGAGTTCACTCTCAAGTCTCTGAACTTCTCGATCACCTCATAGTCGTTCATCATTAAGCTGGATAAGCTCACGGATTTCCGACTCAAAGCATCGGCTACCACATTGGCCTTCCCAGGATGGTACCTCAACTCAAAGTCGTAGTCCTTCAAGAACTCCATCCATCTTCGCTGTCTCATGTTCAACTCCTTCTGGTCAAACAGATACTTCAGGCTCTTGTGATCACTGAATACAGCAAACTTCATGCCAAACAGGTAGTGCCTCCAAATCTTGAAAGCAAAAACAATGGCCGCCAACTCCAAGTCGTGAGTCGGGTAGTTCTCCTCATGAGGTTTCAATTGTCTTGAAGCGTAAGCAACCGCTTTCCCTTTCTGCATCAGCACACAGCCTAGCCCCTTTCCAGAAGCATCGCAGTATAACTCAAACTGTTCCGCAGGATCAGGAAGAACTAACACTGGAGCAGTAGTCAGTCTCTCCTTCAACTCCTGGAAACACTCCTCACACTCATGTGTCCACACGAATGGAGTCTCCTTTTTTGGTAAGGCGAGTCATCGGTAGCACCATCTTGGAGAATCCTTCTATGAACCTCCTATAGTAGCCTGCCAAACCCAGGAAGCTTCTCACTTCCGTAACCGTCTTGGGCCTCTCCCAGTCCATCACGGCCTCAATCTTGTTAGGATCAACTGTAACTCCATTAGCAGAAATCACATGACCCAGAAATTTCACCGCCTTGAGCCAAAACTCACATTTTGACGGTTTAGCATATAGCTTTTTCTCTTTCAGCACTTGCAACACGATTTTCAAGTGCTCAGTATGCTCCTCCTCCGTCTTGGAGTAAATCAAAATGTTGTCAATGAAGACGATCACAAACTGATCCAGGTACGGCTGGAAGATCCTGTTCATGTAGTCCATGAACACTGCGGGTGCATTGGTGAGTCCAAACGGAATCACCAAGTACTCATAGTGCCCGTACCTCGAGCGAAACGCTGTCTTTGGGACATCCTCCGGCTTTAACCGTATCTGATGATAACCGGACCGGAGATCGATCTTTGAATACACGCAAGCACCCCTGAGCTGATCCAGCAAATCATCAATGCGTGGAAGAGGGTACTTGTTCTTGATTGTCACCTTGTTCAACTGTCTGTAGTCGGTGCACAACCGCATGGTCCCATCTTTCTTTTTCACGAAAATGACCGGTGCTCCCCAGGGAGACACACTCGGTGTTAGCATATGGGTGTCCTAGAGACAATCTTTTGATTAAATAAAGGACACTAGATGTAGAACTTTATTTGTCGCAAATAAATGTAAGCACCTTTTATTCAGTTTCATATTGTGTCTCGATATTACTATTAATATTATATGAACGAACTGGATAAACCCCTTGGAATAGAACAGGTATCTCTTGAGTATCTGTGATGAGATCACGATCATGAGGATTCAAGGATATTGCATGTCTATTCCTAATTATATGTTCCTAGTCTAGAGACACTGAGTTTGGGGATCAGTGATCTCGAGTAAAGACTAGTACGACTTATCTACTTGTATATGGATACAAGGTAAAGACCTCATGAGCTGCAGATATGGAGATATCTTAGCTAAAGTCGTGGGTGGATCTATAAGAGTATAAATCGCACTGAACAGACCCAAAAGAGACTCTATGAGGAAATCTCACAGATAGTGTCATTAGAGTAATCTCTTTATGTTTGGGTATGTCTTTCCTTAGACCAGAAGTTATTACCTAGACTGTGTTCTTGAAGGCATGTTTTGATTGTATACCTCGTCTGCCTGAAACATGGAGACTCATAGGTATACTGTTGGGCGTGTCCTTAAAGGGCACAGGGCTAGGGTAATAAGCTGAAGGAATTCGTCAAATCTCTGTGAGAGATTAGGTTATCTGTAAACCGGAGAAATCGGGATGACATTTACAGGGACTCGGGAATCTATGCATAGTAAAAGAGATCATGAGATGATCTGCCTTTAGAGTCAGTAAATTGAAGATTCCCTATTTCGAATAAAGCTTACCCTAAACCGCAGGGGTTGATACATTTCCTTACCCTAGGTTAATGGGAAGATAACCGAGACGAAGGGAAATACATACGGTAACCAAATATGTACAATAGGATGATCAAGTCATTAATCTGACTAGTTCTGGGGCAACAAAGCATTGCTAGTGCTCTGTGTTGTCATTAATTGGGTTGTGGGCTTGTTGGGCCCAAGCCCAGTTATGTCAGTAGCTAAGTTGGACCTAATGGGTCACACACTAACACCTTGTAGTTATGATGGACTAGCTTTAAAGGTATTGGGCCTAATAATGTTATTAGCCCAAGAAGCTGTTTGGAAGCCCACCTAAATGGGTGGGTGGTGCATGAAGTTTAGTAATGCGCTTGGATAGTCCAAGCCATTACTAATTAATTTAATTAGTTAAATTAATAATCAAATATTTGAATTTCGAATTTTGAATTTGAAATTTGAATTTAAAATTTGAATTTCGAAATTCGAATTTTGAATTTAAAATTTGAAATTTGAAATTTGAATTTTAAAATTTGAATTTGAATTTGAATTTTGAAATTCGAATTTTGAATTTGAAATTTGAAATTTTAAATTTTGAATTTTGAATTTGAATGTTTGAACGTTTGAATTCAAGTGTTTGAATTCGAATTTGAATTGGTTTTGAAAAGTTGTTTCATAACAAAAGGATAAGACAGGATCTTATTGGAGCATATTCCTTGGATGAAGAAGCATCTTTGGAGGCTCTCCCTAGGCTGTTTGGTGCGCCACTTTTAAGTGATAAGAGTGTTATCTTATCACTTAAAACAAACCTCCATTCAGATTTGGTGGTTGAGGGAATCAGTGGGTAAGTTGATTCAAATTTTGAATGCAACTGCTCAATGTATTTGGACCCTTTATAGGGCTGAATTATGCGCATGAAAACTATATACTATATGATAGTTTATGAATTTAAGTTTAAATTAATTTGAATTTAAATTCATGTGGATAAGATTGGAGGTTGTTGGCAAAGTTTGTTTTGCAACAGCTCCACCTTATCACATTGTTTCATGCACAACTTTCAAAGGAATTTGAAAGTTTGTTTTCATTTTGAATGAATGAATTCCCTCCTCCTCTCCAAAGGGTGCGCATAAATAGACATGTTCCTCACCTTAGGTTTCATTGGAAAACCAAGCCAACTCTCCTCCTCTATGCACCATTCTGTAGGGTAGCTCAGTACACCTTTCCAAACAGGATACCTAGCCTCCACCCTCACCACTTGTGCGCATAGCAAGCCTCATTGTGGTGTTCATCTGGTGGCTTTCAAGAAAGAGTTCTTGCATCATAGACGAACGGTGGTGTGGATCACCATTAGAGGGTTTGAACCCTTCAAGCCTGGCATCTCATCTCCCTGACTGATCAGGCCAAAACAAGGTAACATCATGCTGTCTTAAAGCATGAATCTATGAGTGCATGTATGTTCCGCAGTAAAATTTTTGTTTTACACCTTACATGCATCGGCCTTCAAAGGCCAGTTTACTTTCACTCGGCCGAATAAAATCTTTCGCTGAAAGCTCCTCAATATGCTTCTTCAGCTCCGCCAACTCTGGTGGCGACATCCGGTATGGAGCCAATGAGATAGGCCCCACTCCAGGCAATAAGTCAATGGAGAACTCTATCTCCCTCTGCGGTGGAAACTCAGGAATCTCCTCAGGAAACACCTCGAGGAATTCCCTCACCACAGGAATGCCAGTGAGATCCTCCTGTGTCCCACTCACCAAACCTCCCAACATGACATAGCCAAATGCCCCTGCTCTCAAGGCCCTCCTCGCCTGCAGGACTGAAATGAACGGTGAGGAATTGGCTGTGGACCCACCCGGAGACATCACCACTTTCTTGGCACAGCAATCAATCATTGCACAGTTTCTGGACAACCAATCCATGCCCAGAATAATCTCAAGGTTGGCCATCGGCAATCCTATCTGATCTACCGAGAAGTCACGGCCATCCCACTGAAACGCTACATCGCGATGAACAGTGGAGGTCAAACATTTTTCTCCGGTGGCGGTGGTCACCCGCATCGGTGGAGAAAGCACATCACTAGGCAACTCAAGCCCCACAGCAATAGGGGTAGCAACAAAAGAGTGCGTTGCCCCAGAATTAAATAACACATCAACAGCTGAACCACCAATGGTAACGGTACCTCTGACCAGGTTCGGAGCTCTTTCCGACTGCTGATGATCCAAGGTGTAAACACGCCCCGTAGAAGGTGGCACGGCTGGTGCCCCAGTAGGAACCATCTGCAAAGGCACAGCCTGCACTGCGGTGACTCTCGCCGTCGGGCAATCTCTGGAATAGTGGCCCTCCTTGCCACACTAGAAGCATATCAACTGTCCGGTAGAGCACGGCCCAATATGTGACTTCCCGCATCCTGAACATCTGGGAGCAGGAGGTCTCGCGGTGTTCCCCTGTGTAGCAGTCTTTCTGAACTGATTTGGCGCTTGCTTAGCCGCCATCTGCTTGCCCTTGCCCTTGTTCACAAAATTTTTATTCTTCCAGGGAGTGGAACCGCCGGTACCCTGTGGCACCTCCATCTTGGCCTTCTTGGCCTTACTCGTGCTGTAGAAGTCCTCAATATCACGACACTGCTGGACCAGTGTCCCAAAATCTCTGGAAGCAGACCCAGCTAAGTAACCAGCAATATCCTCACTAAGTCCCCTGCGGAACTTAGCAGCCAAGAATGTAGGAGTAGGCCTCGCCATCCTGAAGTGTGAAAACTTCACCAGCTCATTAAACTTGGCCAGGTACTCGTCGACAGACCTCGAGCCCTGAACCAACCGGTCAAACTCCCCCTGCTTCCTCTCCTGTGAGTCATAAGGGAAGTACTGACCCAGAAAGCTCTCCTCGAAGAATGGCCACGTCATCACATGGCCCTGCATCTCGTAGACCTGAGAAAGATTGGTCCACCACTCATGGGCCTCGCCCTCCAGCATATAAGTGGCGAACAACAGCTTCTGCGGATCGGTGCACTACATGATCCGGAAAATCTTGTCTAGCGCCTGAAGCCATCTAGCAGCAGCAATGGGATCATACGATCCGTTGAATGAAGGTGGCTTATGCTTGCGGAAAGCATTCAGCCGGCGATCGATCTCGTCACGATCCTCAGCAAGTACGGGGATAGTCTGCATAGCCCCCGTCAAGTGACTACCCTCACCCATCTGGCTCTGGGTGTCCTCCTGTTGACTAGGCGGAGGTGGAGGCGGTGGCGGCGGTGGTGGTGGTGGAGGACCCTGGCCAGCAGCAGGACCAGCCCTCAACTCCTCCAACATGACCCTCATCATGGTCATGTTGGCCATCCGGTTCTCCTCCAGAACCTCTGCCGTGGTTTGCCGGTTCGCATCTCGAATAGCGTCCAGCATCGCCCGGTTCGCCAGCCTCGTGGCTTCCTGGTCGGCTAGTCGGGCCGCCTGCATCTCAGCCAATGCAGCCAGGATAGGATCCGATTGATCCTCGCTCGTACTCGTGTTCCTCCTTGGTGGCACCATGACTCTGCACAAGTTACACAAAGAATGAGTTGATCAGGCCCACGCCATGTGGTCACATATGCATTATCATAACACACACCAATCAGAGAGAACACAAAGTAGACACGCAACGACACATCCTAAGTTATTGCAATACATACAGGCTTTTCCCTAGAAAGTGCTTTGATACCATAAAATGTAACAGCCCGTGTTAACCCGGATTGTTAACACACTATCGTATTAAGCCACGCTTAATTAAAATGCGGAATAACTTTTTCTTTAATTCAATTATGACGTCATTAACTTAACCAACTTGTTTACTTAATCATTTTCATAAAAATACTGCCTGTATGTAGATTGCAAGACATCTAACTGAATACCTCGTACATAAATATAATGTGAGTATCTAAAGCCACAGGACTACAACATGCAGCCTGGGTCAAAATCCTGATACTTTAATTACAACATTAAATTAAAAGACAATAGTCAAACCATGTGGCATGGACAAACCCCATGCTCACCAAATAAGGCAACAAAGCCCAATATCAGTCTCAACATAAACTCAGCAGAAAACATAAACAACAGTCGGAAAACATAACAGTCAATCCATCAAGGCAGCATATCATAATATCAGCTCAGCTCTGGCCTCCTGCCACCCGAGCCCTCAACATTACCTGATCCTGAAATAAGCGTCCCCAAACGTGGGGTGAGATCTCTAACAAGAAATCTCAGTAAGACAAGGGGTCCTCAAGGAGTCTCCACCCCAAGCTCACTTACATGTGTAATATAAGTTCTAAAAACAGTGTTTACAATATAAGTTCCAAAATCATGCGATGCAGAAATTAATCATGCCATGTGTGTTTATCAAATCTACTGGCCAGAGAAATGTAGGAATACGTCTATGCCTACATGAGTACATGGATACTACCTGCACCTCACCCTCAGCTTCTCCATCTTGTATGTACTACATACTCAGGATTGTCGTCTAGGTGGACACCACATGCATCTCATAAAAGCTCATTGCATATAAATAGCTCAACAGCATTTCCAAAATAATAAAGCATGTAACACAGCATGCATAAACCCATCCCCATGGGACATGGTGGAACATCAAAATGGCTAAACCGAGGACACGAAAGCTTACCTTGCAAGCTAGCTATCCAAGCCAAGAGTCCAACCACTCACAAGTCCACAAACAGCAGTATCACAATCTGATATGGACCAATAACACGTCAATATTCATGCATCACAAGCATACAACTTAAAGACTACGCCTTTCCTTTACGCTTTACGTCTTAAGGCTTCCAACAAAGCCATAAGCCCTTAATCATATGATTTTGACTTAGTTCATTAATTACAGAAGTTCAACTTCCTTAAACTAGGGTCCACACACACCCAATAGCTTACTGTTCATACAGTACAGCTACTGTCTGCGCAGAACCCAGGATATCCGGATATCAAGAAGAACATATCCGGATATGCCATATCCGGATATCACACGGGACATATCCGGATATGTCATATCCGGATACCCAGTTCCCATATCCGGATATCAATATCCGGATACCATATCCGGATACTGATATCCGGATATCTGTTCGACAAATATCCGGATATCTCACGACAGAATGCAGTTTCTGCATTTCGTGAATATCCAACCCAAAGATCCAACTTTTAACACATGTACACGTTAAAGCATGCATCTTTAATCCATTTTAGGTTCATATACATTATACCCTCTTGTTTACTCATTAAACATGGCCAAGACATCATCTTTAAGCATTAAAACTTAAGATCAAAGGTGAGGGAACTTACCAAAGCTCAAAACAGAGGCAAGGTGTGCTCTTGGAGCTCTCAATACTGCACACAAGTCCAGCACTCCCAAGGACACGAAAATGCCACACCAAAGGTTTGTTCTTGGCACCAAAGGAGGCTTCTTGGAACCTCTAATGGCATGAACAATGGTTCATAACCATGGAGACAACATCACAGCCCTCAAACACCCCTCAACTCAGAAAACAAGGCTCACCATACACAACCATGGTGCATAGAGGGAGGGAGGTGAAGAATCAAAGTCCAAAGGTGTCAACTTTGATCAAGAAAGGGTGAAGGATCAAAGAAATAGTGTTTCCCACAAGAAAACTGCCTCACCAATGTTCAGCCCCCAACAACTCACGTAGGAAAGAAATGCACCTAGGGTTGTGTGCCTTAGTGTGCCTATTTATAGGCACATGGCCACTAATCGCGCATTATTAGCCTTAATCGTAAAGTAAAAGATCTTGATCTCAAACTTCGGATTCTAGACCTAGACATTTTTCTAAGATTTGTCATATTTTTATTTTATTTTTCGGAGCACCTTTCCGGTACGCGCTTTTCCATAGCCAGTATCAGTTCTGGCATCAGATTACGTTATTTTGACTTGAAACTTGTTTTACAAGTCCTACATAATATTCTACTAATTATCATGCATTCGTTATAATTTTCCGGGATACTTTTCCGGTACGCATTTATACCGAGTAGTAGAACCGGTATCTGCGCTTTTCTTCCGAAAAGCGACTTTCAGCATTTTTACTCACTCAATATAATTATCTAAGCCCATTAATAATTATTAGGGTCAATTATGGAATTATTTCCTAATTATCATTATTAATTCACTAATTACCTTAATTAGCGGTGCGGGTTCTTTCAAGTTTAAAAAATATTCCTTGTGATTTAGAATGAGCACGTCGGGGGCTTCGCGTGCATATAAAATAATAGTAAATCGGAGTTCGTTTACACCTTGAAACATAACCCGTAAGGTGCTCGTAAAATTCAGAACTTAATAAAACGTTCAAAAATCCTTTTCGCAAAACGTTTTCTGATTTTTCCAAAACAACCGCTGTTCATGAAAGACTAAAGCAAAATGGAAGATAATAATGTCTACAGTCATCCAAGTGCTCCAAAATAATAAGCATTACAGTCATCCAACAATTAAACAGCAACAGCAAAAGTCCAAGCATCAGCAAACATCACGCCTTCAAATGCTCTTACGTCCTCCTGCCATTTATGAAAATAGCAGCCCCAAAGGGGTGAGAATAATCCCAGTAAGGTGGCAACAAAACCAATAACGTAACAGTATTAAACTAGGCACAAAATCATAAACAGTCACTTCAACATATCCTGTTCCTTGTCCTTTTCCTTTTCATCATATATATATTGCGTATATAACGCCTTCCTTTTTGCGCTCTTAGCACCGTCGTGCGCGCAATACACAGTGGATATCCCATAATCGGCACCCTTCATTGGTGGATTCCAGCTGTGGCCTATGCGGACTAATGCCAAGTGTCCCATACCCTGGTACCGGAGGGATGCCTATATGATGCGTGCTCAAACACATGGTCCTGTACATAACTATTCTAAAATTGCAAGGCTATATGAATTTTGGTACATGCATGCCATGCTATGCTATCAC
>JAVKPL010010671.1:0-44663 GCA_032173675.1 Gastrolobium villosum
ACAATTTATTATATAAACGTTTTAACGGAAATATTAAAGTATGAATTTATTACAGAAACGTTTAACGGAAAGATTTAATTAAAATAAATTTGAATTCAAATTTCGAATTTAAAATCTGAATTTGCTGCAAGCGCCATTCCCATGCTCGTAGCGTGAGCCTTTAGTTTCACTTTGTCCTTTTCAGCTCCAATTTGTGCATTTCTCCTATGAAATCAACATAAAATCAGTACATAACCTCAGATTAAGATATTTGACAAATTAACATTGATTTTGCCCTTTTCTTGCATCAGATTAAGTAACATTCTTCCTCTCTTTATCTTAGAATTCCTTATATGCTGATCGCATATCAAATAATTCCCAGATTTAAACGTTGCTGTCCCCAGCAATGTACAAGACTCAATCCAGGAAATAATCAATTAATTCAACATAACATTCCAGAGACACTCTCAGACACAATATGCCATGCATGCCTGACTCAACATCATAAACTCCCAATAATGTCATCAGCTTCTTAGAGATACAAGTCTACATTGGTTATCCCTCACACAGATAAATAATATTCACTCAACACTCAGTGTTTAAGGGTATAATGAGCACTCAATCACTCAAAGCTATAACACTACCATAGGCTTGATCATATTCTCACAAATTCTTAAAAATGAAGAATCACACACATGCATTAATTGATCAAAAGGACTTCACAGGTTGTAACTTGGTCGGGGTAACAGGGTAGGAATATATGGATAGTAGCTCAAACAACAATGAGATTGAAAAAATGATATTATTTCACTTTAACACATTCAATTCAATGATTTTTGCTCCACTAGCATTCCCACAGAATTTCGGGAATTAATTCCTTTCAGCCACATTTTCTTTACATTCACCCTTTTCCTTTTGCTTTTTCCTTTTTCCCTTTTATTTTAAGGGCACAATTCATTCGCCTTTCTTTACATTGACCTCTGAGGAGCTTACCTCAATTTCTTTGTTCCATTTTAAAACATCAGTGATTCAATCTCAATTAAGGTAAGACAATAGGAATATGGCTAAGCAATCAACAGGAATTATGAACAAAAAGGCTCAGGCTCAAAGGGGTTAGCAATGGAAAAATTCATATAGGTGGGTTATTTGGCCATGGCTAACAGAATAAAATTTGCCTTTATCATATCAATCAATGCATGAATCACAGAGAAACCAATCAAGTTCTAGAGTATTACAACAGTGAGGTCTCTCAACAAAAATTTCAGTGTTTTAGGCTCAAAACCTCACAGCTATGGTATCAATGCAGACTCAAGAAAATTGACTTCAGACATTATCAGAATTCACAATATTAATTCAGACAAACGAGCAATCTAATTATGCCTATGCAATGTTATGCCAGAAAGTCATACAATATATTCCAAGGATTTAATCATGTACATTAACAAGATGAGCACATTTAAACCTGGGATTTGTTCAAAACACACATTTTTTATTTTTTTATTTTATTTTTTTATTTTTTTAATAAATTTTTTTTTAATGGCACACCAAATAACTAAAAAAAATAACTGAGAAAATGAAAAGAGTTAGGATATCTCCCCTGATAGAAGAATTGCAGTTCTAAGGCGCAAGCCCACCATTCCCAGATTTAGAGCATTGCTGTCCTCAGCAATAATTAAACCACAAGAAGGAAAACCTGCACAATGGAACAAGCAGTGGCATATAGAAGAGACTATAATGCGCACATTAAAACATCAGAGAAAAATATACTAACTAAAATACAAAATAGAAAAATAAACTAACGTACAAAATCTCCGTCAGCAAGGAGAAAAAGTCAAACCTCCATGTCATCCCACTCAGCAGCGTGGGATGACTCAGCAAATGGAGGATCTGGTGGTATTGGCTGCCTTGGTGTTTGGAGCCACCATTCCCAGATTTGGCCCAAACCATGGAGCCATGTTAGAAACTCTTTGAAGCTTTGATTCTTCCGAGAAATAGAATCTCGGTGTCTCTTATTGATCTTCAGCTTCCGATGTCTCTTCCAACTCTTATCAAAGAGTTTGATCACCTCCTTTCTCAGTACCTTCTTCATTGTAGGATGACTCCTTTCTTGAGTTTTTTTCCCATGTTTGTCATCCTTCTCATTAAGAATTTTGTTGGTATGGGAAGATGGATCTTTATCTTTTGAATCAGTCTCCTGTTCCTTTAATACTTCAGTAACTACCTTGTTACAAAAGAAGATTTCTTTTAGAGTTTTAGGAGACTCCTTCGATTCCACCTTCATGACACCATCTTTCTTGGCATCATTTGTTTTTTTAGGAACCTTAACTGCCACACTTTGTTTTTCCTTTGAAACTTTAAAACAATCATCTTTGTGAGAAGACTGTTTTAAAGAATTAAAGACATTGATGGTAACGGTCTCATCATTCATCCTTAGCTCAAGCTTTCCGTTTTCAACATCAATCAATGCACGGGATGTAGCTAGGAAAGGTCTACCCAACAAAAGAGGCATTGCAACTCCTCCTTCCATATCCAACACCACAAAATCCGCAGGAAAAATGAACTTGTCCACCTTCACAAGAACATCTTCTATTATTCCACTCGGCTTCCTTGAGGACTTATCAGCAAGTTGTAAAGATGCTTGAGTAGGCTTCAACTCGGTAATCCCCAAGGAATTGCAAACAGAAAGGGGCATCAGATTAATGCTAGCCCCAAGATCACACAATGCCCGACTGATTTTTGTGTTCCCAATTTCAATGGGGATATTGAAGCTCCCTGGATCATTACGCTTAGGCGGGACCTTCTTGGTAATAATAGCACTACACTCCTCAGTGAGTGTCACCGTTTGGCATTCCTGCAGTTTGTGCTTCTTTGACAACAAGTCCTTCATAAACTTTGCATAATTTGGCATGCTAGACAAAGCTTCAGCAAAAGGTATGTTTATGTGTAGCTTCTTGAAGATGTCTAAAAACCTGTCATAATGCTTGTTATAAGCCTCTTTCTTGAACCTTGCTGGATAAGGTGCTTGAGACATCACATATTCATGGCTCAGCTCAAACTTCTTCTTCTCAACTGGCTTTTCAATTTCATTTTCTGGCTCCTTAACCTCCTTAAGCTTCTTCTTAGCTTCCATCTTTGTGTTCGGCTTTTCTGGGGTTGCCACTACTTTACCGCTTCTAGTTGTAATATACATGCAATCCTCTTTTGGATTGATAATTGTATTACTTGGAAATGTACCTGGAATTTTTTCTGAAAATTGCTTTGCCAGCTGGCCTATCTGATTCTCCAGGTTTTTAATGGAAGCATTGGTATTTTTATTGTTGGCTCTGGTTTCTTCCATGAAAGCATTGGTGTGTTGAGCCATATCATTGGAAGCCTTAGCCATTTGAGCGAAAGCTTTCTCCCATTCGGCTGGCTCTTTTTGCTGAGTCTGAGAAGATTGAGTATAATTATTGCTAGTTTTGAAATCCGTACCTGATCCTTGAGTCCTCCGTTGGAAATTGTTGTTACCTCCAGGGAAATTTTGATTTCGCTGGAAATTTTGTTGTTGAGGACGCTGATCGTACCAGATCCCATTCACTTGAAGTGAATCTTCGGATGATGAATTTGGGCACTCATTGGATTCATGACTTTCTTGACATTGGTCACAAATCAGTGGAGTTGTTTGAACCTTTGACACTAGAAACTTGTCAAATTTTTCACTTAAGCTGTCAAACTTTTTAGATAATGATATTACATCACTATCTGCTGGTTTTATTACTGCTCTTTGTGTGGGAACTAGCACACTTTCATTTTCATTTCTTGCAAGCTTTTTGATCAACTCAATAGCTTGCTCAGATGTGCTTTCCCGAATAGAACCTCCAGCGGCGCTATTTATTATCATCCTTGTTTCAGGGGTGATTCCATTAAAAAATATCACCACTTTTCTATCATCATCTCCTTCATAATGTGCACATTTCCTGTTTAATTCTTGGAATCTGTTCCAAGTTGCACATAATGATTCTCCTTCCAACTGGCGAAAGTTTGTTATTTCGTTCACCAGCTGATTATATTTCTCCATGGAAAAGAAATGATCAAAGAACTTACTGGATAGATCTTCCCATGTCAGAATGCTGTTTGCTGGTTGTCTCTCGATCCACCTCAATGCTTTTCCCTTAACAGCGAAAGGGAACAACCGAAGCCTGATAGCATCTGTAGATACCCCATTGTGTTTGGTGGTATCACAGACCATCAAGAACCGGTCCATAAATTCATGTGGATCTTCATCATCAGCTCCAGAAAATTGAACTCTTTCCACCAAAGAGATTAATGATGGTTTGAGTTCAAAATTATTAGCCTCCACGTTTGGCCTGACTATGCTTGAATTGGCCCTGTTGAATACTGGAGTCAGAATTGTATTCAACAGTCTTGGAGGTTGATTGTTGGCATTTCCTCCTCGCCCATGACCAACATTGTTATTTTCGGCCATTTCTTGAATTGGTTGTAAAGATGTGTACTTCAAATCTTCCCAAATGATCTGTCTAGCAGCCTTCCGTAGTTGTTTTTCTGTCTTTGTAATTTCAGAATCTATTACAAAGTCTTTAGGTGGAAGTCTACCTCGCATAAAAATTCAGAGAAAATTATTAGTAACACCTGCACAACACAATTAAGAGAAAAGAAAAATAAAAATCTAATCTCAAGAATCTAAGGTTATTGGTAATATTGTAAATACAATCCCCGGCAACGGCGCCAAAAACTTGTTGCGATCTCGGCAAGTGTACCGATCGTTCCAAGTAATAAAGTGATAAGTAAGTATCGTCTCCACAGGGATTGATAAACAATTACTACTATAACCAGTCCTCTTAAGTTAGATAAATCGATTGGTTGTTGACAAATAATTGTAATTAAATGACAATAAAAGTAAAAGAATTGTTTTTGTATTTTTCTGGAAAAGACTCAAAATAGATGAAGAAATGTTTTTGTAGAGAAAGTAATGAAGAAGACTGTAGCCAGGGTACATTCACCAATTGCTCCCAATTTTACTTCGGATTGATTCATAAAACCTATTGAAATTAACAACTCAGACAAATTATCATCTTTTAGAAATAATTAGTTAGATCCCAATCCCTTGGCGATCTAACCCTTTACTTCAATTGGAACCCTAATCCCTTAGTAGTTCCGCCTGAAAATAAGCATTATGTAGATAAATCCCACGACTGCAATCCATACAAGTCTATCCCTAGAACATGCATGGAGAGTCATCTTTATCTCCTTTCAGGATCAAGTATTCCAACATCCCTATTGTGAATCCTGATCCCCAGAATATTATTCCCTATTAGGTTGATCAGATCTAACAGAAATAATATCAATACGCTCAAGATAAAAGATGAAATATATTAACTCAATACATAGAATGATTCAATCCTTGTAGCAATTGTTTACAAAGGGATCATGCCCCTGACTACAGAAATAGATCTAGCCAATCAACATCATGATCGCTGATCTGATTTCAACATGAACTGAAAATAGAAGAAGAAGAATACAAGAACGGAACGACGAACACGAAGAACGCCCTCTTCCTTCAGCCGGATCTAGGTCTTGTGGTGTGTTCTGAGATGGTTTCCTTCAAAGGTTGAGTCTCTTTTTATAAGAGACTTTGACCTAAAATGTGAAATTTGAATTTCCATCTTTTCGCACCTCCCACGCTGATGGCGCGGATCTCGCGCTCTCAGCGCGGGACCTTCTGCCAATTTTCTTCTTCCCACGCTCTGAGCGTCATTCCCGCGCTGTGAGCGTGGGATTTTAGGTCTTCTTTTATGCATTGACTGAGTCACTTTCTTCTTCTTTTCTGCTGTGAGCGTGAAATTACAAGATTGCCCTTCTGACGAAAAACCTTACAATTTATTATATAAACGTTTTAACGGAAATATTAAAGTATGAATTTATTACAGAAACGTTTAACGGAAAGATTTAATTAAAATAAATTTGAATTCAAATTTCGAATTTAAAATCTGAATTTGCTGCAAGCGCCATTCCCATGCTCGTAGCGTGAGCCTTTAGTTTCACTTTGTCCTTTTCAGCTCCAATTTGTGCATTTCTCCTATGAAATCAACATAAAATCAGTACATAACCTCAGATTAAGATATTTGACAAATTAACATTGATTTTGCCCTTTTCTTGCATCAGATTAAGTAACATTCTTCCTCTCTTTATCTTAGAATTCCTTATATGCTGATCGCATATCATCAGGCCCACGCATGTGGTCACATATGCATTATCATAATACACACCAATCAGAGAGAACACAAGATAGACACACAACAAAGCATCCTAAGTTATTGCAATACATACAGGCTTTTCCCTAGAAAATGCTCTGATACCATAAAATGTAACAACCCGTGTTAACCCGGTTTGTTAACATACTATCGTATTAAGCCATGCTTAATTAAAATGTGGAATAACTTTTTCTTTAATTTAATTATGACGTCATTAACCTTAGCCAACTTGATTACTTAATCAATTACATAAAATAATGCCTGTATGTAAATTACAAGACAACTAACTGAAATACCTCATATATAAATATAAAGTGAGTATCTAAGTCACAGGACTACAACACATAGCCTGGACCAAAATCCTGATACTTTAATACAACTTTAATTTAAACAAGACATACTCAATTCTATGTGGCATGGACAAACCCCATGCTCACCAAATAAGGCAACAATGCCCAACATCAGTCTCAACGGACAATAACATAATAATAGCGGAAAACATAAACAACAGTCAATATCCAGCATCCAACACGTCAGCATATCACAATAATATCTAACTCAGCTTACCAGACGGTTTCTGGTGCTCAATCTTCACTTGGACACGTAGACCGCTATGTCCTTCTTCATGCCCGGCCACCAAAAGTTTCTCTTTAAGTCCTGTTACATTTTTGTAGCACCAGGGTGGATAGTAAACTGGCCCTTATGAGCCTCTGCCATAACCTCCTCAGTCAATGGCCCTCGAGGGATCCTCAAGGATCTTCCACCCCAAGCTCACTTACATGTGCAATATAAGTTCAAAAAGCAGTATTTCCAATATTAGTTCCAAAACTATGCAGTGCAACAGATATTCGTGCCATGTGTGTTTATTCTATCTACTGGCCAGAGAAATGTAGAAATACGTCTATACTCACATGAGTACAAGGAACACCGCTTGCACCTCACCCACAGCCTCACCATATCGTATGTACCACATACTCAGTCTTACCGTAAAGGTGGACACCACATTGCATATCATAAAGGCACATTGCATATAACAGCTCAACAACATTTCCAAATATCAAAAGCATGTAACACAGCATGCATAAACCACATCCCCATGGGACATGGTGGAACCTCAACATGGCTAAACCGATGACAATAAAGCTTACCTTGCAAGCAATCAATCCAAGTCAAGAGTTCAACCACTCTCACAGTCCAAACACAGCAGTATCACGATCTGTTATGGACCAATAATATATCATTAATTATGCATCACAAGTATAAAACTTAAAGACTACGTCTTTCCTTTACGTCTTAAGGCTTCCAACAAAGCCATAAGCCCTTAATCACATGATTCTGACTTAGTTCATTAATTACAGAAGTCCAACTTCCTTAATCTAGGGTCCACAAATCCCCAATAGCCTACTGTTCACACAGCTCAGCTACTGTTCTTCGAAATCCCAGAATATCTGGATATTCCTTGGGGAATATCCGGATATCTTACTGGCTATATCCGGATATACAATATCCGGATATCCAGATCCTCCTATCCGGATATCAAAATCCGGATACCATATCCGGATACTGATATCCGGATATCTGTTCGACAAAGGATCTAGTCCAAAGGATCCAACTTTAACCGATTATAGGCACTTAAACATGCATTTCTAGGTGTGTTTAATCTTCCCCACCCTTAAGTTATCAACTTAGTTCAATACATGCATCAAGGTTCCATTTTTAAGAATATAAACTCATGATCATGGTTGGTATAACTCACCAAAGGTTCAAAACAGAGTAGGGAGTGCTCTTGGAGCTCACCAACAACTCCTCTAACTCAGACCAAGTAGGAGCACGAAAATGGCACCTCCAAGGTGGGTTCTTTCTCCACAAAGGTTGACACTTAATAGCTCACAAGCCAAGAATAAGAGCTCTCACCAAGGGAACACCAACTCAGCCCCTAAACACACCCCAAACAAAGGCAACACTCAGCACATAAGGCTCTCCTCACACACACAAGCCTCACCCACTCACCACCATGGTGTTTACTCAACAAAAGAAAAGAAGAATGGAGCAAGGGTGACAACTTGGCTTGAGAATGGAGGAGAAAGCCAATGAAACAGTAACACATGTGTGCAGCCACCAAAACCCACGTATAGAAGTTAGGTTTTTAGGGTTGTGTCATAAGTTAGTATATATAGGCCACATGGCCACTTAACACGCAATATTAGCCTTAATAGCTACGCAGAAAACTTGATCCCAAACTTTGGAATCTAAACCTACTCTTTTTTCTAAAAAATTTCATATTTTTATTTTATTTTTCGGAACACCTTTCCAGTACGCGCTTTTCCATAGCCAGTATCAGTTCTGGAATCATTTCTCATTATTTTGACTTGAGACTTGTTTTACAAGTCCTACATATTATTCTAGTAATTATCATGCACTTATTATAATTTTCCGGCATACTCTTCTGGTACGCATTTATACCGACTAGCAGAACCGGTATCTGCACTTTTCTTCCGAAAAGCGACTTTCAGCATTCTTACTCACTTACGATAATTATTTACGCCAAATAATAATTATTAAGGTCAATTATGGAATCATTTCCTAATTTATCAGAATTAAATCATTAATTACCTTAATTAGCGGTGCAGGTTCTTACATATGGCAGGAGGTGTCGGACTCCTACCTGCTGGTCTGAGGTTGGAGATAAAGAGTTATTTGGGTTGGACTTTGTCCACGATACTACCCAGCAGATCCGTGAAAAGTTGAAGCAGGCGCAGAATCGCCAGAAGAGCTACTATGATGTCAAACATCGTCCACTAGAGTTCAGTGAGAGTGAGCATGTGTTTGTGAGACTTTCACCTCTCACCGGTGTTGGTCAGGCCCTCGGAGTGAGGAAGCTGAGCCCACGGTTTATTGGCCCATATCAGATCCTTGGTAGAGTAGGACCTGTTGCCTACCGGCTTGCCTTGCCTCCGAACTTGGCCAACATCCACGACCTGTTTCACGTGTCTCAGCTTCGGAAGTACATAGCAGATCCTTCGCATGTGGTGCAATCGGATGATGTGAAGGTTCGGGAGAACCTAAAGACTCCCGTCGAACCACTCAGGATTCTCGATCGCGGCAAGAAGCAGCTTAGGAGCAAGACCATTCCGATGGTCAAGGTACAGTGGACTGGACGTACTCCTGAGGAGTGCACTTAGAAGCGTGAGGACGAGCTTCTCCTGCAATATCCCGAGTTTCGAGACAGGTATGTTTCTGATTTTGAGGACAAAATCCTTAAAAAGGTGGGGTGAATGTAAGAACCCGCACCGCTAATTAATTAAATGTGAGAATTAGGAAATAATTCCATAATTGACCCTAATAATTATTATAAGGATTTAATATTATAGTAAGTAAGTAATAATGCTGAAAATCGTTTTTCGGACGAAAAGTGTAGATACCGGTTCTGCCACCCGGTATAAATGCGTACCGGTGAAGTATCCCGAAAAATTATAATAAGTGCATGAATATTCCTAGAATATTATATAGGACTAGTAAAATAAGTTTTAGGTCAAAATAATGAGAACTAGTGCCAAAACTGATACTGGCTATGGAAAAGCGCATACCGGAAAAGTGCTGCGAAAAAAAATAAAAATATGATAAATCTTAGAAAAATGAGTAGGTTCAGATTCCAAAGTTTGGAACTAAAATGCTAAGCGTAGCAATTAATGATAATAATGTGTGTTTAATTCTTAAGTGGCTATATATATGCATGTGTGGCTCAAAACCCTAGGTATCACTCTTCTCCTAGGTGACTTGTTGAGGGTGGCTGACCAGATACACTATTCCATTGCTCTTCTATGCATTTTTTGAGCTTTGGGGACCCATTTCTTCCATTTCTCTTCTCATAAACACTTGGTATGAGTGAGAGTTACCATTGGGGGTGAGTTGTGTGATTGTTTCTGAGTTGTGGGTCCTGTTTTGAGGAGTTTTTAGTGTTGAGGTTCTGAGTTTGAGGGAAGGAGCCATTAAATTGGTTGTTGAAGCTCCTAGTGTTCATCTTTGTGAAGAAAAAACCAAGTCTTGCTTGCCATTTTTGTGCTCATTGCAAGTCTGAGCTTTGGGGGCCTTGTGTGAGCTCCAAGAGCAGCCTTTACTTTTGTATTGAAGCCTTGAGTAAGTTGCTCACCATGATCACGAGTTTAAGTGTTTAAAAATGGAACCTTGATGCATGTAATGATCCTTTGATCATAACCTAACATTGGGTAACGTTAAACACACCTAATAATGCATGTTTAAGCTACTGGAATCGTGAAATGAACCACCTTCGGGAAGGATATCTCGCGAAATGCAGAACTGCATTCTGTCGCGATATGGGGTCTCTGATATCCGGATATGCCCCCGGCATATCCGGATATTTTGGATTTTCGATAAACAGTAAGGTACTGTTCATACAGAGGGCTTGTAGGGGTTTGTGGACCCTAGATTGATGATGTTGAACTTCTGTAATAACTTAACTAATTCAGAATCAAGGGATTAGGGCTTGTGGCTTTGTAAGAAGCCTAAAGACGTAAAATGTAAAGGATAGACTTAGTCTTTATGTTTATGCTTTTGAGCAATTTTATTGATATGATTGCTGGTCTAAATCAAATTGTGATTCTGCTGTGTTTGGACCTTGAGTTGTGTGGACTCTTGGCATTGGATTCTTAGCTTGCAAGGTAAGCTTTTGTGTCCTCGGCTTTGCCATTGTTGGTTCCACCATATCCTATGGGGGGATGGTTTATATACATGATGTGATTTTCATGTATTATTTGTTGAAATGCTATGGAGCTGTTAAGTGCAATATCTTATAATATGTATGTGGTGTTACGCCTAGACATGAGGCCAAGGGGTGGTCTTGTAGGCGAGTACAACAAGGGCTGGTACTGTGTTGGTAATAGACGTATTCCTGCACTTTTCTCTGATCAGTAGAATAGTATTGACATACATGACATGATTATCTATTGCATTGCACTATTTTGGAACTTATATTGGATAAATGCTTTTGAACTTATATTTGCACATGTAAGTGAGCTTGGAGTGGAAGATCCTTGAGGACCCCTTGTCTTAATGAGATTTCTTGTTTAGAGATCTCACCCCACTTTTGGGGATGCTTATTTCAGGTTCAGGTAACTTGAGGTTGATGCCTCTGACGGCAGGAGGCCGGAGCTTAGTTGATTATATATGCCTCATGCTGACATGACTGGATATTGGATGTTATTTATGTTTTATGTCAATATTATGATATTTGAGTTGAGACTGCTGTTGGACGTTGTTGCCTCATTTGGTGAACATGTGGTTTGTCCATGCCACATTGATTGACTATGTCTTGTTTTTAGTTATGAGTAGTAATAATGTATCATGATGTTGCCCGGACTACGTGTTGTAGATCCGTGAGTTAGATACGCACTTTATATTTATATATTGAGGTATCTCAGTTAGCTGTCTTTGCAAGTTACATACAGACGATGTTTTATTGAAAATGATTAAGTAATCAATTTGGCTAAGTATAATGACGCCATAGTTGAATTAAAGAAAAAGTTATTCCGCATTTTAATTAAGTGTGGCTTAATACGATGACATGTTAACAACTGGGTATACACGGGGTGTTACAAACAGCTATGTCCTTCTTCATACCCGGTCACCAAAAAATTCTCTTTAAGTGCTGGTACATTTTTGTAGCACCAGGGTGGATCGTAAATTAGCCCTTATGAGCCTCTGCCATCACCTCTTCAGTCAAAGGACCTCGAGGAATTACAATCCTCTTCTGGAACATCAAAAGTTCATCCTTATTCCAGGACACATCATCCTGGTTCTTCACATAATCCAGGCACTCTCTTTGCACCTGCGCATCTTTAATCTTTTCCAGTAGCTCATTTTCGACTCTCACCGTCTCCATCTCGAGAAGTGCACCCCCAAACAAAGAGGTCACTGTCAGATCTCGAAACTTCTCAATCACATCATAATCACTCATCGTCAAACTGGATAGGCTCACGGATTTCCGACTCAAAGCATCAACTACCACATTGGCCTTGCTAGGGTGGTACTTCAACTCAAAGTCGTAGTCCTTCAGAAACTCCATCCATCTCTGCTGTCTCATGTTCAGCTCCTTCTGATCAAACAAATACTTCAAACTCTTTTGGTCGCTGAACACAGCAAACTTCATGCCATAGAGATAATGCCACGAATTTGCCTTGCAAGCTTAGTCCTTTACCAACAATGGTAGCTTCTTGAAGCCCAAAATGCCATCACAATGGCTATCACCATCCACACCAAGAAGTCAACCCCTTGATTGTACAGAAAACAGACCCCAAGGCTCTCAAGAAAGCACTCTCCACTCTCCCTATGTGTGCAACAAGAGTATACCAAGATGGAGAAGGGTTTACATGAACAAAGGTGGTGTCTTTGGTGAAAAATAGAGGAAGAGGAGGGTGGCAAGGGTGGCTGCTCCAAAACATCAGAAATTCTCACGTAGAGATGCTAAGTTTCTGACCTAGAAACTTGTGCCACTCACTATATATAATCCCATTATGTTTAATCACATTGTATTAACACTAATAGCTACGCTTAACATTTTAATCTCAAACTTAGGATTCTGAACCTAGCCATTTTTCTAGGATTTTTCATATTTTTATTTTATCTTTCGCAGCACTTTGCCAATACGTGCTTTTACGTAGCCGGTATCAGTTCTGACGCCAGTTCTCATTATTTTGACTTGAAACTTATTTTACTAGTCCTATATATTATTCTAGGAACATTCATGCACTTATTATAATTTTTCGGGATACTTCATCGGTACGCACTTATACCGTGGAGCAGAACCGGTATTTGCACTTTTCGTAAGAAAAATGACTTTCAACATTATTAATCACTTACTATAATTATTTAAGCCTTCTCAAAATTATTAGAGTCAATTATGAAATTATTTCCTAAATTCACATTTAAATTAATTAAATTCATAATTTAACGGTGTGGGTTGCTACAGTTAGCATTGAAGCAGGCCACAATCACCACCAAGAAGCAATGCAAACACATGAAAAAAAGACTATGATGCAATGGTCTCTGTAGGTGTCAATGTAGATCATATACCAAAAGGTAAGATATTGGGTGTAACAGCCCGTGTTAACCCGGATTGTTAACACACTATCGTATTAAGCCACGCTTAATTAAAATGCGGAATAACTTTTTCTTTAATTCAATTATGACGTCATTAAACTTAACCAACTTGATTACTTAATCAATTTCATAAAATACTGCCTTTATGTAAATTGCAAGACAACTAACTGGAATACATCATATATAAATAATACGTGAGTATCTAAAACCACAGGACTACAACACATAGCCTGGGTCAAAATCCTGATACTTTAATTACAACATAATTAGAAAGACAATAACACAACCATGTGGCATGGACAAACCCCATGCACACCAAATAAGGCAACAATGCCCAAAAACAGTCTCAACATAATTAACATAATCAAAGCGGAAAAATAACGGCAGTCAGCATATCATCACATCAACTCAGCTCTGGCCTCCTGCCACCTGAGCCATAAACATTACCTGATCCTGAAATAAGCGTCCCCAAACGTGGGGTGAGATCTCTAACAAGAAATCTCAGTAAGACAAGGGGTCCTCAAGGAGTCTCCACCCCAAGCTCACTTACATGTGTAATATAAGTTCAAAAATAGTATTTACAATATAAGTTCCAAAACTATGCGATGCAGCAATTAATCATGCCATGTGTGTTTATCAAATCTACTGGCCAGAGAAATGTAGGAATACGTCTATGCTTACATGAGTACATGGATACTACCTGCACCTCACCCACAGCTTCACCATCTTGTATGTACTACATACTCAGGCTTACCGTCTAGGTGGACACCACATGCATCTCATAAAAGCACATTGCATATAAATAGCTCAATAGCATTTCCAAAACAATAAAGCATGTAACACAGCATGCATAAACTCATCCCCATGGGACATGGTGGAACAATAAAATGGCTAAACCGAGGACATGAAAGCTTACCTTGCAAGCTAGCTATCCAAGCCAAGAGTCCAACCACTCACAAGTCCAAAAACAGCAGTATCACAATCTGATATGGACCAATAATACATCAATATTTATGCATCACAAGCATACAACTTAAAGACTACGCCTTTCCTTACGTTTTACGTCTTAAGGCTTCCAACAAAGCCATAAGCCCTTAATCATATGATTCTGACTTAGTTCATTATTTACAGAAGTTAAACTTCCTTAAACTAGGGTCCACACACACCCAATAGCTTACTGTTCATACAGTACAGCTACTGTCTGCGCAAACCCAGGATATCCGTATATCAGAAGGGACATATCCGGATATGTCATATCCGGATATCACACTGACCATATCCGGATACACAGGTCCCATATCCGGATACTGATATCCGGATATCTGTTCGACAAATATCCGGATATCTCACGACAGAATGCAGTTTCTGCATTTCGTGAATATCCAACCCAAAGATCCAACTTTTAACACATGTACACGTTAAAGCATGCATCTTTAAGCATATACAAGTTCACTTAGGTGTTGGTTACTTCATTTTAACCTTTTACATGCCAAGACACCACCTTTAAGCAAGATAAACTCATGATCATGGTGAGATAACTTACCCCAAGGCTTAAGACAGAAATGGACAGAGGTATGAAGCTCTTGGAGCTCCCAATACTGCACACAAGTCCAGCACACCCAAGGACACGAAAATGCCACACCAAAGGTTGGTTCTTGGCACCAAATGAGGCTTCTTGAAACCTCTAATGGTATGAACAATGGTTCATAACCATGGAGATAACACCACAGCCCACTAAACACCCCTCAACTCAGAAAACAAGGCTCACCACACACAACCATGGTGCATAGAGGGAGGGAGGTGAAGAATCAAAGTCCAAAGGTGTCAACTTTGATCAAGAAAGGGTGAAGGATCAATGAAATAGTGTTTCCCACAAGAAAACTGCCTCACCAATGATCAGCCCCCAACAACTCACGTAGAAAGAAAAGCACCTAGGGTTGTGTGCCTTAGTGTGCCTATTTATAGGCACATGGCCATTAATCGCGCAGTATTAACCTTAATCGCAAAGTAAAAGATCTTGACCTCAAACTTTAGAATCTAGACCTACGCATTTTTCTAAGATCTGTCATATTTTTATTTTATTTTTCGGAGCACCTTTTCGGTACGCGCTTTTCCATAGCCAGTATCAGTTCTGGCATCAGATTACATCATTTTGACTTGAAACTTGTTTTACAAGTCCTACATAATATTCTAGTAATCATCATGCATTCGTTATAATTTTCCGGGATACTTTTCCGGTACGCATTTATACCGAGTAGCAGAACCGGTATTTGCACTTTTCTTCCGAAAAGCGACTTTCATCATTTTTACTCACTCAGTATAATTATCTAAGCCCATTAATAATTATTAGGGTCAATTATGGAACTATTTCCTAATTATCATAATTAATTCACTAATTACCTTAATTAGCGGTGCGGGTTCTTACATTGGGCAAGTCCAAAGCAAGACCTCGTACCAATCTTGCCAACAAATAGTTTTTGGATGTTGTTAAAGAAAAGTAGTCAAAGTTGAGATAATGTATAGTGAAAATTGGCTGCCATATCCCTCTCGTGTGAATAAATGCAACACAGCACCAACTACGTCCAGTCCAATGCATTTTGACCATCGGAATAGCCTATTGTAGGTGTATTTTCATCGCCTAGATCAAGAATCTTGAGTGGTCCGATGAATGTCTTGAAGATTGAAAGGGAACCTCCACGAATCATCCGGTTGCACCACTTTCGAAGGAACCTATAATTCTATTCCAAAGCTGGGACACATAAAACACGTCGTGGATGTTGGTTATTTCAAGGTAAGGCAAGTCAATAGGCAATAGGCACTGACATTGGTTTACAAGAAAGATTGAGTATGGCCCAATAAATTGCTTGCTCAACTTCCTCACTCCGAGTGCCCGTCCAACACCGGTGACAGGTGAAAGTCTCACAAACACGTGCTCACGATTATTGAACTCCAGTGGACGATGCTTGTCATCATATAACTCAAATTGACGATTCTGCGCCTGCTTCAACTTTTCCTGATCATCTGGATCTGCTGGGTAGTATCTTGGATAAAGTCCAAGCCAAAAAGCTCTTTATCTAACCTAAGACCGGCAAGTAGGAGTCCGACACCTCCTACGTACAGCACCTCGTAGCGTGCCATGCCCAGGCTAGCATGAAAACTGTTGTTGTACGAAAATTCCACCAACGGAAGGTACCTATCCCATGCTGAACCCTGCTCCAACTTGTAAGCCCTCAACATGTCCTCCAATGTCTGGATGGTCCGCTCAGTCTGTCCGTCAGTCCGAGGGTGATAGGCGGTACACAATCTCAACTGTGTACCAAAAGCTCCCTGCAGCGCCTCCCAGAACCGCGAAGTGAACTTCGGGTCCCTATCACTGATGATACTCTCGGGCACCCCGTGAAGCCTCACAATCTCGCGGAAATATAGCTTGGCCAACTGCTCTATAGTGAAGCTCACATTCACTGGAGGAAAATGGGCAGACTTCGTCAGCCTATCCACTATGACCCAGATAGAATCACAACCTGCCTGAGTCTTCGGCAACCCCACCATGAAGTCCATGGAAATGCTCTCTCACTTCCACTGTGGAATCTCAAGAGGTTGAAGCTTACCAGACGGTTTCTGGTGCTCAATCTTCACTTTCTCACATATAAGGCACTTGGACACGTAGACTGCTATGTCTTTCTTCATGCCCGGCCACCAAAAATTTCTTTTTAAGTCCTGGTACATTTTTGTAGCACCAGGGTGGATAGTAAACTGGCCCTTATGAGCCTCTGCCATAACCTCCTCAGTCAATGGCCCTCGAGGGATACAACCCTCTTCTGGAACAGCAATCCATCCTCATTCCAAGACGCATCGTCTTGGTTCTTCACATAATCAAGGCACTCTCTTTGCACTTGCGCCTCTTTAATCTTTTCCATTAGCTCTTTAATCAAATACTCTGTTCTGGCATATATATATATATATATATATATATATATATATATATATATATATATGAAGGCTATTATGATATCCGTCTAGAACCCTAGACAGTTAAAATTTTACTATTTGATTATTGAAATAAATTTTAAATAGTTCTTTAATGATTGGACATAAGATACATTTTATAATCAAACTAAGATTAATTTTATATGCACGGTTATTTCTTTTTATTTGAGTTTATTTCTATCTTCTTAATTTGGTAAAAGTGTGACCAAAAGATGTTTTATATTATGATGTCTATGGTCGAGTTTAACATGACCTAATGTAACTTATTTTAAAAAGAAAAACTAGCCACCAGATTACAGTTTAATGGTGTGCAACCAAAGGTTCTTGTGGGGGTTTATATAGAGGTTCAGATGGGCAGTGGCTGGGAGACTTTGCTTATCCTGTGGGCATCGCAGCAGCGTTTACGGCATAATTATGGGGTATACTGAAAGGTTTGGAATTTGCTTGGAACAAAGGGTTCAAGAAACTTATAATTGAAAGTGACTCCACTTCGGTGATCACGTTGCTTACTGTAACAGCCCGTGTTAACCCGGATTGTTAACACACTATCGTATTAAGTCACGCTTAATTAAAATGCGGAATAACTTTTTTTTTTTAATTCAATTATGACGTCATTAACTTAACCAACTTGATTACTTAATCATTTTCATAAAAATACTGCCTGTATGTAAATTGCAAGACAACTAACTAATACCTCGTACATAAATATAATGTGAGTATCTAAAGCCACAGGTCTACACAAGTAGCCTGGGTCAAAATCCTGATACTTTAATTACAACAGCGAATTTAAAAGACAATAACACAATCATGTGGCATGGACAAACCCCATGCTCACCAAATAAGGCAACAATGCCCACAAATAGTCTCAACATAAACTTAACATAAATAAAGCAGAAAACATAACAGCAGTCAAATAAACAGCAATCCACAACCAGCACGTCAGCATAATTATCAGCTCAGCTCTGGCCTCCTGCCACCTGAGCCCTCAACATTACCTGATCCTGAAATAAGCGTCCCCAAACGTGGAGTGAGATCTCTAACAAGAAATCTCAGTAAGACAAGGGGTCCTCAAGGAGTCTCCACCCCAAGCTCACTTACATGTGTAATATAAGTTCTAAAAACAGTATTTACAATATAAGTTCTAAAATCATGCGATGCAGCAATTAATCATGTCATGTGTGCTTTCTTTGTGTCCTAGACACAAATCTACTGGCCAGAGAAATGTAGGAATACGTCTATGCCTACATGAGTACATGGATACTACCTGCACCTCACCCACATGCTTCTCCATCTTGTATGTACTACATACTCAGGATTGCCGTCTAGGTGGACACCACATGCATATCATAATAGCTCATTACATATAAACAGCTCAACAGCATTTCCAAAATAATCAAAGCATGTAACACAACATGCATAAACCCATCCCCATGGGACATGGTGGAACATCAAAATGGCTAAACCGAGGACACGAAAGCTTACCTTGCAAGCTAGCTATCCAAGCCAAGAGTCCAACCACTCACTAGTCCACAAACAACAGTATCACAATCTGATATGGACCATTAATAAGTCAATATAAATGCATCACAAGCATACAACTTCAAAGACTACGCCTTTCCTTTACGTTTTACGTCTTAAGGCTTCCATCAAAGCCATAAGCCCTTAATCATATGATTCTGACTTAGTCCATTTATTACAGAAGTTCAACTTCCTTAAACTAGGGTCCACACACACCCAATAGCTTACTGTTCATACAGTAAAGCTACTGTCTGCGCAGAACCCAGGATATCCGGATATCAGAAGGGGCATATCCGGATATGTCATATCCGGATATCACACTGGACATATCCGGATATGTAATATCCGGATACCCAATCCCATATCCGGATATCAATATCCGGATACCATATATATATATATATATATATATATATATATATATATAATATGTGGATATCTCACGACAGAATGCAGTTTCTGCATTTCGTGAGTATCCATCCCAAAGATCCAACTTTTAACACATGTACACGTTAAAGCATGCATCTTTAGTTCATTTTAGGTTCATATACCTTATACCCTCTTGTTTACTCATTAAACATGGCCAAGACATCAACTTTAAGCATCATAAACTCATGATCAAAGTGAGGTAACTTACCAAAGTTCAAAACAGAGGCAAGGTGTGCTCTTGGAGCTCTCCCAAGGTCCCTCAAACTCAGCCTAAGTAGGAGCACGAAAATGGCACTTCAAGATGGGTTCTTGCACCACAAGAAGGCACTTTGAAGCTCACAATGACTACCACAAGGTAGCCATCACTAAAGCTCCAAACTCATGCTCACTAACTACCCCTTAACTCAGAAAAACAAGGCTCACCACACACAAAATGCACACAAGCACTCTCCAATGCCCACACTCAAGTGTTCACTTGATCAAGAAGAGAAACAATGATCAAAGGAGGTGACTTTGGTGAGAAAGGAAGAAGAAATGGAGGAACAAGGGGGCTGCCTCAAAGCTGCAGAGAAAAACTCACGTAGGAGAGTGTATGGCCTAGGGTTTAGTGCCATAATGTGTCTATTTATAGGCACAAGTCACTAACCGCGCAGTATTAGCCTTAATCGCAAAGTAAAAGATCTTGATCTCAAACTTCGGATTCTAGACCTACGCATTTTTCTAAGATTTGTCATATTTTTATTTTATTTTTCTCTCTCTCTCTCTCTCTTTTATATATATATATATATATATATATATATATATATTTTATATATATACTATATATATATATATATATATATATATTATAGTAATTATCATGCATTCATTATAATTTTCCGGGATACTTTTCCGGTACGCATTTATACCGAATAGCAGAACCTATATTGCGCTTTTCTTCCGAAAAGCGACTTTCAGCATTTTTACTCACTCAATATAATTATCTAAGCCCATTAATAATTATTAGGGTCAATTATGGAATTATTTCCTAATTATCATAATTAACTTACTAATTACCTTAATTAGCGGTGCGGGTTCTTACATTTACCAACAAATGTAATGTTGTCCGAGAGTCGCATATTGTTACTCGCATTCGGATTTGGATGAACAAAGACTGGGATCTCAAGGCTCAACACATACACCGTGAAGGAAATCAGTGTGCTGATTGGCTAGCCAACCATTTGATATGTCCTAATCAGAGCTCTATCTACAAGGAGTTTAGTCATGTTTCTCGTGAGCTTAGTTGTTTATTTTTTGCTGATGTTTATGCCATAACTAGCATTAGAAACGTTCATTTTGTTTAGTTGTGTTTTTGGCTGTTAAGCCCTTTATTTCACAAAAAAAAAAAAAAAACTAATGTTATCAAAAAAAAAAACTGAACTGAACCTTTTTCCTTTTTGAACTTGGACCTGGCTCGTTCATGGCCCAATTAGTAATTACTGATGAAGTTGGATGAAGTTGATCTAATATTTAAATAAATATATAAATTTAAATATTATATAACGCTGTTTTATAATATTTTATAGTTGGAAAACTAAGATTAATAGATGTTATACCATGTATATTTTGAAACAAATTAAATCATTACAAAAATATTATTGCATTATGAAAAAATATTAATTGTTTTAATTTCTTTTGTTAATATCTCTCTCTCTCTCTCTCTTATATATATATATATTATATATATATATATATATATATATATATATATATATATATATAGTTATATATATAGTTTGAATATTTTACCTATATTGGGAGATTATATATTTATGACCTACCGTAACCATTTAAATTTCAACTCAAAGGTAACTTCTTTTAGTGTATGAATAGTGTAAATGAAAAATTAGAAAAGTAGGAAAATAATAGGGATAAAAATGAAAAGAAAAAAATTAATATTGTGAGAGGGAGCACCAAAAGATTCAGTAGTCCTGATCGATATTAAATATTTCCCTATATTGGAGGTAGCTCTCCTAATACTATTTTTTATTTTTAAAATTTGAACTCAAGACCTTTAGATAAGAAGAATAAACTTCTTGTCATTTGTAAACATGATTATTGGTGTAAATGAAAATTTTAGAGTAAAGAAAATGTTTGCTCAGATCCAACACCGGCCAGACTAGATTTTGGGATTAATGAATATTTACAAGAGATTACATACCCTTGAAGTCATATCTCCGAGCCATTAATTTTATTAGGAGTAAAAGTAGATCAAGTGAGCCTGCTCTTATTGGCATGAATTACACTATAATTTACTTTTTGGGTTTGCATGAACATCCTTTTTCCTCTCTAATCATATATTTATTCCAATATTGTATTGTAAATCTCATTAAATCAGAAGAATCTCAAAAGCTAAAACAAATTTTATTTTATAAATTGACAAACATGGAATTTATTTATAATCCATTTGAATTTCTAAAATTTGCAAGTCCAAACATATTCTTAAGGCATGTTTGATGTGATATATAAGGTCTGATAGTATAAATTTATATTATACGTTATGACATTTTTAGTTGTTTAGTGTGATCATCGTATAGTATAAGTTTATACAACAGAATTTCTTAATACATCAAAATGATATATAACTTAATCATTTATTAAGGGTGTAGGATTAAGTCTGATAAGAAGTTAATATATTAACATGAGTGATGAGTCCAATTATCAAGAATTAATAAATTATTTTAATATTAATATATTAAAATAAATTTTTTTTCAATATATTAATTTTAAAATATTAAATATTTTTATTTTTGTAAAAATTAATATATTTTTTGGACACACTGATCAATAGATTTTTATAAAGATTAATATCATATGACATATTTGGAAGAATTATATAAAATTTATTGAAGGGTATTTTTGTCAAATATTTTTATTTTTATTTTATCTAGTTTTACACTATGCATTGTCAAATATTGGATGATATTATCTTATATAATACATTATCTTCTATAATACCATGTCAAAATACTGGATAGTATTAAAATTTAATCAAGTCTTATACAACCAGACCTTATACCACCAGGTCTTATACTATCAGACCTTATCCTATACTTAGGGGTGTGCATGAGTCAAATTGAACTGAATTTTTTGAGAACTGAACCGAATAGATTTAAACGGTTGGGTTCGAAACCATTTCGGTTCAGTTTGAAAGTGGTAGGGTCGAACCCCTTTTGTAAATAAAAATTAAGAAATAAAGTAATAAATGATTCGATTCAGTTCGAAAACGGTACAATTCGAAAATAATTCGGTTCAGTTCTTGAACTAGTTTCTAAAAACTAATTTAATTCTTGAATTGATTTTTTAAAAACTAATTCGATTTGATTTTTAAAAATTAATTATTTTAAATGCAATTTAATTATTTTGATTCTTTTGTGCGTACACCAAACATGCCGTTGTAGTCATTGAATTGGAAATTGGAATCTAAACGATTCATCTTTCTCCCTATTCCATTAAGCTTCAAGTTATATAGTGGGTTGGCCTAGCGGTATGTTAGATCCATGAGATGGGCCTAGCCTTAAATGTAAGGAATGAGAAATGAGTATTTATATTAAAGGACTTTACATTTCTTATTTAATATTAGATTGAAAAATTTTCTACACACATAATTTTAATGAGTCTTACCATACATAAAAATAAAAAAAATATTACTCGCAAAATGAACTCTCACTGACGTTAGAAAACAACTCTCCTATTAAAGGAGAAATTGTTTTCCGTATATTAAAACATAAGTATCGTAATCAACCATAATTGAGTATAATTAAGTATTTAAGAACAAGATACTGAAGAAAACAAAGATTTTTTATTAAATAATTACGTCAAATATCTAAAATATTTCTATATTTATATTATGAGTTTTAAATTTAGGGTTTTATATTTACTATGTAAGATGATATAACATCACTTTCCTACTCACACTGGAGAAGTGAGGTCCACATATTTTTATTTCTCTTCCATCATTCTCTCTCCATTTTTTATGTGTGTTAGAATCAACACTTAAATCATATAACATAACATTAATAAAATCCCTAAATTTATGTTATAAAACTGTTGCTTTCGGGCACAATCAAACGTTATCATCTTTCTTTACTCTTGGAAACGCTGAACACGGAGTCCTTCAAAACTGTGAAGAACACTTTCCACTTCTTACATCGGCGAAGTAAAGCAAAAAGGAGAATCTGAATGGTTTTCGCAATCAATTTCTCTCAAAACCTCCTTTTCCGGAGGCCATCATCACATGGGCATGGCACTTTAGAGGTCAAGTGTTGCTCGCAGCCACAGAGCAAAGTAACCACATCCCATATTCAAACAAAGAAACGCTGCTTGAGATGCAACACCCTTTACTCAGATCAAGATAATTCCTCTGTTTCTTGCTCTTTCCACGGCCATATCAATGGTATGTATGTGTTTGTACATTTATATATTTCTCTGACCACACAATAATATGCTAATAAGATGGGGAAAAAACAATTACTACAACTTTTAGTTTTGGGTAAGTAACGAATTACTACAATATGCTTTAAATTAAATTAAGTATTAATATATCCTTAATTACTTATTTTCTATACAATGTTACTTTAGAATATTCTTATCCTAATAATAAAGGACTCTGTTCTGTTTGAATACTTCAACAAACACATCTTCACTTATCAATATCAATTTATAATTGCCTATTTATTGACTTCAGAGTTTCCTATCTATCTTTAAACAAATTTATAGACCATCTAAACAAAAAATATATTTATTATAAAATTTGTTTAAGGAATACTCTTTGTCTTGGAATTCCATATAAAAAATGCAGTCTTCAAAACAAAACAAAAAACCCAAAAATAGGTATAACATTGTTGTCAAAACCTGGACCAGACCGACCGGTCCAATGGGTGAACCAAGTTCAACTGACACCCGTTCTCAAATGCCGTAACTTATAACGGTAGGTTTGGCAAAAATGAGTCAACTTGGTTGGTTGGTGACCCAACTAAAATGAGCCGGGTTGAGTCAGGGAAAATGAGTTAGTATCTCGTATCTCGAGTCAGCCCAAATCGTTTCAGTTAGAAAAAAATCGAGCCAACCCACGGGTCAAACGGGTTGGCTCGCGAGTTACGATTTTTTGTAATATAAAAATTAATAAAGGTAAAATGAAAAGCTAAAACATACGATCCCAATTCTAAAGACCCAAATGAAAACACCTTGCAGTTGTCAATAAGTCCAAAATCGTACATTAAGAACCTTTTTTTATAGTACGTCAGTGTGAATGTGGTGTCAACTGCCAATAAGTCTAAGTTCAAATGCAAAAGGAATTTTCTATGATTTATCTGTATGATGTCTTTGTATTGAATGAATTAATAATTTAGGAAAAAAAAAATTAAAAGTTACATCATCAATGAAATTTTATTTTATTTATCATTATTTCGGGTCAACCCTTACCCGACTCAGGTCAGGTTGGGTTGAGTTTTTTGACTCGTTTATTTTTTGAGCCAACCTTAACCCGGCTCGTCTTTTTCGAGTTGAATGCTGGTTGAGTGGGATTGAGTCGGGTTAACCCGTTTTGCCAACCTGGGCATATAATTTCAACAACTACAATAGAGTAATATTTTTGTTCCTAATACACCTATTATTATATTTATTATATATTAATATATAATTTCAGTTCAATTCAAACAATGACATGACTCATTGGTTGAATTAGTAACCATTCAAGTCGATCACCGGTCAAAATTTTATACATTGCCAAAGAATAACAATGAGACTTGTATCAAGATTTTGCCAATTTCATATCATCTTTACTGCTTTTACTATTGGGTTATAGAAGGTTCTTAATAATTGTATTTTTGTTTTCTTTGGTGAGCTATAACATGATAAATTTGTAAATCATAACTCCTACCTAAGATCAGTGAACATTTGCAATATAATTCAAATGCTTGTAATGTTGTAGGAGAGAAAGGTCTATTTTCATTTGCTCCACCACACCAAGGAATTGATGGGGATTGGACTGATAAATCTGGAGTAATTATCTACAAATGGAATGAGAAAAATAACAGGCCAAATACTGGCAGCGCCAATTGGAAGAAAAGATGGAGCTGCTGTGCTGAGTATGATGAAAATGCCCCACCCTGTAGACAGGGCTGGCATGTTTCCTATGATGATGGTTTCACTTTGTATTAGCTACAATTTCTGTTCTAGAGGGTACATCTTTCTTTTTTTTTTTTGTTTCTTTGGATACTTTTGAAGGGGCGGCTTGGCTCAGCGATAAGCATGCTTGCCGTGGTGTGTCAGGTCATGGGTTCTAATCAGTCTCTCTGCTCCCTTCCCCAGACACTCACGAAGTGGGTATTTGAACTGGGTCGGCCCTTTTGTTTCTTTTGATACTTTTAGCTATGTTTTGCTTAGAAATATGGTTAATCAATTAGATGTGCAGGTCAAGATACAAAGTTATGAATTTGATTTCTGTGAGAACCAATAATGAGTTTGACTTCATAAAGGATAAACATGTGCATAATGTTTATGTTTCCTATGTTCAAATCTGTGAGATTCTAGTTAGAAAGGAACAATTTTATCCCTGCTCCAAGACTCACCCTGATGAATTGACTTTCGTAAATAATAAAATTTCCTTTGTTATCATCTTTGTTCTGTTTTCGTCTCACAATGAATTTGCATTTACTTTACACGATGGTTTTACTATATTGATGGGAGATTAGAAGCTTTCAAGGTTAAACTGGGTGGTCATGATTTATGTTATGCAAATGAAACCAAGATTCACCTAAAGAAACACAGCTTTTAGAAGATTTGGAGCATTTCGTTGATACTTAACCCAAAGGTCTTATCAATCCTTTAATTAATTAACCTTGAATACAATAAGGTAAAGGGATTTAGCTGCTACCAACCAACAACGCAAATTGTGTAAAGATGTAACTTCGGGTTATACATATGATTTTTGAACAACGTGATCATGAAACTGAAACTCTAATAGAGGCTTTTAGGGTTTTATATTTTTCATTTAACGTGAGAAGTCAAACTTTCCTACACACCCTTCGATTTCCGTACTGACATGGGTCCTACATCTAATTTTTTCTAACACATGGGTCCCACATGTTTTTTATCTCTACAACATGAGATTTCAATTCTCATTTAACATGAGAAATATAAAACCCGACCTTTTAACCAGGACAATATTTGTTGTTTCAGCAATTCAGCCATCTCTTCATATGGACCTACTACTCTACTATAAATTCATAAATCAGGTCATTCTTGTTTACAATGAGATATTGAATGTTCCATGAACACATCTCCAAAAGCTTTTGAAAACTCTCAGTGCTCTACGCCCCTACCACTATTAGAAAAGACAAGATGGTGAAGCCACTAGGATTGATTTAATGGTAAGGGGGTTGGGTAGTTTGTATTAGATTATGTGTTCAATTCTCGTATCCAAAAAAATAAGACAAGATTGTAGATTTGCAACAACCAAGAACCAACAAAGCACATTATTATTAGATTTAATACAAACAAAAGAAGATTAAGAATTGCATATTTGCAATTGCTAGTTTCTATTGTCAATATTAGTCCAATACCAAAAACATTTACTCCCAATTGCTAGCTTGAACAACAATTTCATACATAGATAACTATTGGTTCATTACATGGATAACCAATAACCATCCTATGACATAAAAATGGTACACAGCTACCTCACAGGTAACCCTTTTTTTGCAGCATTGAATTGCATCATCAACAATTTCCTCTAGTCCATACTTGAACACAAATCCAGCATCTATGAGCTTCTTTGACGATAAATCTGGTAGCTTTATACCTTCAATTTTCCTGAACGAGCTACAAGAAAAATATATTGCAATGAAATCAAAGAAGAATCATTTAGCAAAATAAAGACTTTCAAGTGTGTAGACAACAAGAAAAAGTACAATAGAAACTCACTCTAATGTTGGTAATTGAAATTCTGAATACTTGGCAGAAAGAAGTTCAGATAACCTTTCAACAGTTGCCAAACATGATGAACAATTATACCTCCCTTTTGGATTAGTATGTTCAAGAAGAAATATATGCGCTCTAGCCACATCATCCACATGCACCATAGGTGTCTGAAGGAGGAAACCAAATGAACCTTTCTTGCCTGCATAAAATTTCCTTATATTAAAAAATCTTAATCACAAGTACTGAATCAAATTACTATCTGAACTAACCAAGTACACAAAAAAGTTAGGGAAATCATTATCTCATTTTTCATCTCTCATGTTGTCTCACCTCAAAAATCGTGCCACCATTTTTTTTTTAATAAATGGGGCCCCACCACATTATGTGTCTAGTGTAGGAGATAACTATCTCCTACAACATGAGAAAATAGAATCCCAAAAAGTTATCATGTATGATCCATCCTTCGTTTTTTCTGCAGCTAATGCAGATAAGTTATCTGTATTGAGCGCAAAACGACATTGTTTTGAGGCGGAAATATAGATGTTTTTATAATTTTAATTTATTTTAAGGTTATAATAGTTTTTATAATTATAATTTTTTAATATTTCAACACCAAATCGACATCATTTTGGGAGTAAATGCATATAACTTATCTATGATGACCGCATAAACATTTTTATTTTATGTATGATTATTACACATTTTATAAGAGTGACATGACTCATGACCTTCAAACTCAATGTGCATTATTTTTATTTTTATTTTTGAAATTCAATGTGCATTATTAAATGGTAGAAAACATAAGAAGAGTTTATCAAAAAAAAAAAAACAGAAGAAGAAAATTCAATCACATACCAAATATCAAAGACAATGAATCACGGACTGAGCCAGGAAGCTTAGGACAAATGAAGGGTCCACAAACAAAAGGTGGAACTACTGATACAACATCCAACCCATTCTGTTCTCCAAATTCAAGTACTGCCTTTTCTGTCAATGTCTTGGAAATTGCGTACGACCAACCAAACAGCTTTGAAGCTCTAAGATAATCTACGTCACTCCAAAAGCTTTCATCCATTATTTCTTCTTCTTTCCCAATTATAGTCGTCACAGCAGAGGCACTAGAAGTGTAAACAACTCGCTTCACAGTCTTGGAATTGAGGCAAGCCTTCAAAATTCCTAGTGCACCATCAATGGATCTTTTGGTCACTACTTCCTCAGGTTCTCTTAATTCAAAGTCAACTGGGGTAGCAACGTGGAAAACTCCAATGCACCCTTCAATGGCTGCACCAAAACTTTCTGGATTGCTGAGATCAGCGCTCAGAATTTGTAGTCTTTGGGATGCTCCAGGTAAGTTGGTAAGAAAGCTAACATCTTTCTTGTGTTCTACTTTAATTTTAAAAAATAAACATTATTACTTTGGGACTTCGTGAATCAAGTTGCAAACAAATTCTTGCTTCATCTGGTCATAACATTTTGACTAAAATAATGTTATTAAACTCGGACCGTTGATCGACTCAATTAAGATACTGGATTAATGAATCATTCGTCTAACTAGTAAATCATGCCTTGAATTGGATTTATTTAATAATATATAATAATGGAAGAGGTTATATTTATTATCTTTATTTTTTATTATCTCTTATTACAAAATCTTAATTGTAGATTTTTGATAATTTATGATTATAATTTATTAGGTCACACTTGTCAATTAATTATTAATTCTTAATAAATTATAACCGTTAATTTGACAGAAATCAATAATTAAGATTTAATAATAAGAAAAAAATTAATAAGTATAACCTCTCTCGATACTAACAAGTGTATTATGACACAGTTACTTTGGCATAGAAATTATGCCACTCATTTTTTTTATTTTTTATTGTTTTAAATAGAAAGATCCCACACTTCATATATCTATGACATGAGATTCAGATAAGATTTATTTTTCCCATAAATTAATCTGGTTGAGGATACCAAAAAAAGAAATTAATCTGGTTGGACCCGGTTCATAACCGTTTCACGGATTTACTATCAGTTGGATTGCAACTCCGATTTTGTAACCAAATCGAATTGTTTGGTGGTTCGATTTGTAATTGGATCGGCCGATCCAATCCGAATTTAACAATTACGGTACAAAGAGAAAATATTTTATTTTTTATTTTTTATTTTTTATTTTTTATTTTTTAGAGTAATATCCAAGAGGAACATGTTAAAAACATGCAACAATCATATAAACATTATTATAACACACACAGCATACAAAACAATGCACCAAGGCTTTCAGCACACAAAATTGTATATTTGTATGGTCAAATTAATTGGAGAAAACAACTAAAATTATTTAATAGATGGGTTGCTTCTACTACCTGGGTCGGGCCTCACAGTGGTATTAACAGAGTAACCATCTTCAAGAAGCCTCTTGATTATCCATGAACCAATAAAACCTGTACCTCCTGTAACACACACTTTCCCTTTGCTTTCTTCCATTTTCTCACGCTTTCTCTCTCTTGCTCTGATAACTAGTATGCACTTACTCGATGAATCTGGAAAGGAAAAGTACAAAGTGGTTCGTGTGGTCTACACTCTCTTCACCACGCGTGTTCCTTTGTAGTTAAAGGAAGACCACTTTCCAAATTGTATTCTTCTTTACTCTCTTTTTTTCTTCCCATTATTTTTTTATATTTTCTTAGCCACCTACTGACATTAATCTTAATATTTACTGTTTATGGATAATTCCACTTAATACAATTTTTATAATTTTTTTTTCTTTCTCTGTCTTTATTTATGTATAGTCAACCAGGCTTTAGAGATTTTAGAAAAGGAAATCATACTCTTATGTGACATAGATAGATCTCTCATGTCACTCTCACTTCGAAAAATGTGTCTTTTTTTTCTTTTTTTCTAAAAATTGGTGGGACCCACTTCATTTGTAGTCTTGAGAGAACTTCTCTCATACTACATGAGATGAGAGAACTTCTCTCATACTACATGAGAGAAGTAATCCCCTTTTAGAAATACGAAAAAAAATATTTATGTTTTTCTACATAAAAAAGAATTCTGTCACACCCATATGAAAGTAAGTAAATTTTATTATAAAGAGAATAGAGAAAAAAATATTAAAAGATCCATTTACTTTTATGTGAGTGTGGTAGAAAAATTTTGTATGCAATAAAAGTAGAAACTTTAAACCCTTAAAAATACTATTAAGCTTGACCGCATCGTTGATCCGATCAGGATATTGGGTCATCGGTTAAATTGGTGAGTCTTGGGTTTAACCAGTTGACTCAGGTAAGTATATGCAAATATATATTTTATATTTATAAATCCACAAACATACTCAAATACATATAAAAAATTATATTAGTTCCAAATATTCTACTATGAAAAATAATAAATCACATATCATTCTCTAATAAACAAACATATAATATTTGTTATGTCCTTAAATATTTAACGTCTACAACATTAACTTTTGCTGTCGAGAGAAAACAAACAAGGGATAGGATATTGTGACACCCAAGTTATGTTACACCCATGTAACACCCAGTCAATCTCACCGTTAGATCGCTTATGTTGATCCAACGGTTATATTTATTTTCATCTTTGTATGGTCATGATTTCCCAAATTTAATATTTTATATTTATTTCTAAATTTGTATTGTTATGATTTCCCATATTTAATGCTTTCACTTTAAATTTGGGAAATCATGATCATACAAAGGTAGAAATAAATATAACCGTTGAATCAACAAAAGCGATCTAACGGTGAGATTGATTGGGTGTCACATGGGTGTAACATAACTTGGGTGTCACAATATCCTATCCCAAGGGATAGGATATTGTGACACCCAAGTTATGTTACACCCATGTAACACCCAGTCAATCTCACCGTTAGATCGCTTATGTCGATCCAACGGTTATATTTATTTTCATCTTTGTATGGTCATGATTTCCAAATTTAAAGCGAAAGCATTAAATATGGGAAATCATAACCATACAAAGATAGAAATAAATATAAAATATTAAATTTGGGAAATCATGACCATACAAAGATGAAAATAAATATAACCGTTGGATCGACATAAGCGATCTAACGGTGAGATTGACTGGGTGTTACATGGGTGTAACATAACTTGGGTGTCACAATATCCTATCCCATTTTTGAAATACTAGGATATCCCCTTGATTACTCGGGTAGGATAAAATTTTTAAAAAATACCTGGGTAGAGAGGTGAATACCTGGATAGGCTTGATGATCAACGGTCAAAAAATGGGTAGATTGGTGTTATGTTTGTAAGCAGGTTAAATTTTCGAAATAATTTATAATCAAAGTCAATTTAATAATTAATTATTAAATAAGAGCTACGATGATCAAAAAGGCCCAACATTTGCATCGGCTTTTCAACCTATGAGTGGAATGATTTTGTGTTTTTTTTTCTTTCTAAAATTAATTATCCTTAATTATTGAATCGGTCTAAATATTAAATTATAATTTATTAGAAACTTAAATAAAATCCATGTAATATTAAATTAATTATTTTAAAATAAATGGTATTATAAATTTATAATACCTTGGATAGAGAAAGAAAAACATGCGTGTAAGCTACCTACGAGAAATTGTTAATGTATTCATATTAAAAGATGCGGTGGGCACATGGAAATAACATGTGTTGTTTGGAGATACAATTGCGTGAAGAGTCATGACTCTCTTCCTCTCTAGAACTGCTGCTTTTTTTTTTTTTTTTCTTTTCTTTGGCAGTTAAACTACATTCTGCACTTGGACTTCTCTAAGTCACAGAATGTTGCTCAGATTGCTTCCTTTCTTGCGTTTTTTTTTCTATGGCACGCTTAAGTAAGTTAGGATTTCAATTTCATTCATATGAAAAGAATTTATTTAGTGGAAAAAAATAAAGTTATAATCATTAATAAATTTATCATAGAGTTTATCATCTATCATTTAACATGATCACAAAAAATTTCCTACACACACAATATTTTGTGGGGCCCGCAGCAAAAAAAAGAAAAAAAACTCCGGCACGTAAAATGAATCTCTATAACATAACACAATCATTTTTCCTACAACATAACTCTTATAAAACCCTTTATCATATATGCTTATACATTTTATTATGATTTTCAATAAATCTATATATGTGTTGGTTTAGTTCAATTTTTAAGAGAAAAAGTTCAAGCCAACTAAAATTATTTGATTATATTTTATAATTAATTTTCCAAATTCAAATTATATTATATCAAAATTAGTTTGATTCAGTTAAAGTTATTACTTTCAGTACTTAATAAAAAAAAAATCAACATTAAAGTGCAAAAAATAAGAGGAACACAAGAATAACCTAATGTCTCGATCTCAAAGCAGCACAAAAATAAGAGGAATTCAATGTCAAAGAAAAAAATAAAAAATAAAATCAGAGCAAGTTAGCTTAAGAAATTAAAGTAAGCACCTAAGTTTATCAAAAATAAAATAAAATAAATAAGCACCTAAAAAATTAACTGCTCCAAGCTATTTCGTGGCATTGTGCCACTTCGCCGTACTATTAGTTGACAGCTGCCTACCATAGCTGCCAAGTTTGATAATTCAAACTTAGCTGTTGAGAACTTTTTATCATCATTTTATGTTTTCCCACTTGTTGGGTTCTATATGATATTGTGTTGGGTTAAATGTTTAATTTTTATCTTTTCAGCAGAGATAGTAATAGTCTCATTCGCCATTTTTCTTTTATTTTTAATTTTTTTTTTGTGGATCCAACATTTGTTTATTTGTGCAGAAAAATTGAAATTTCATGACAAACTTTTAACCCTATTATGTTTATGAACTTTTTTTTTTTCACAATTGAAATATAATAGTATGTCATATACATGGACAGAAATTCAAGTATGTTGATCTAATCTATCATTAGTAAAGATCCTTGATCAAATACTAATTTTAGCATTAGAGGACTTTGTAGATATCTTCTCTCATTTGTCGTAGTCAAACAAAGCATTTTAGCATCAACTCAACTCTCTTGCAAGAGTTTTCCGTGACGATACTCATCATGGAGTAGATATTTCTAGATTGTTATTAGCTCAGGCCCAACCATATATATAACCCAGCCAAATATCTCTTGGACTAATGATCAATAAATAGGCAATTATAAATTGATAAGTGAAGACGTGTTGGATGACGTATTCAAATATAACTAAGTCCTTAATTATTGGGATAAGAATATTCTAAAGTAACAATATATTGAAAATAAGTAATTAAGAATACATTTATACTTAATTTAATTTAAAACATATTGTAATAACTCATTACTTTACCCAAACCTATAGGTTAGAGTAACTTTTTCCTTATTATTAAGATATTAATGGTGGAGTAAGTAAGGGGCTAGTGAGATATTTGCTCTTTTAAATTTATATAAACTTTTGTTATCAAAAAAAATATATATAAACTTTTAGAAATAAATATTATTTATAATTTTTTGGTTATATATATAATGCTTGTCCCTTCAAAATTAATAGAAACCTTTTGCTGTAAATATCATTTTTATTTTTTCGTATATTAATTATAACTTAAAAAAATTTACATTATAATTTCACCTCCCTTAAAAAAAAAATTATAGCTCCGCCTTTACATATTATCTTGTACTCTATGTATGGTGTGTGGCCACAAAAATAGGCAATACAAACACATACATACCATTGGTATGGCCGTGGAAAGAGCAAGAATCATGGTATACCGTTGGGATCTATAAGCTCACTATGTTCCCCCTAGGGATGAAGTCACTGTATGGGATATATCTCTAGCACAGGTAAATACCAAACTATGAGGTATTGTTCCAAGTATGAATACTATAGACAATAATGGGGGATCAGGGTGTGTGTGTGTATGTGACTCAAGAATAATGGGCAGAATAACGATACATAAGAAGTCTCTCCTTGTGTGTGGAGAGGGGTATTTATAGGGGAAGGGGATGCTGGTCCTCGTGGGTTGGTGAGAGGGGGTCAACCCTCCTTGGGATCAGATAGGGATGGCTGACACTGCTATGATAGTAATGGTGCAGCCCATGTACCTGGCAATGTCAGCGTATGACGATGGGGTGGTTACTACTTATAGTGTCTGAGGCGGTCTTTCAGGGAGTTAGAATCCTAAGTGAGACATTTTGGTGTCTCACCTAGGGAGTGTAGTCGCCTTGGGGAAGAGAGGTCGGAGGGTTGGTAGAGCTGACGTGTATAAGGAAAAAAGGACTTGGGCTTAGGCCATTGGGTCGTATAACGTTGGGCCATCCGGAACTCATAGGAATTATCTTTAACTAAGTAAAGGTGGGGTTACATCTCAAGGAGCGCTTCTTTGTTGGAATATGGATGTGGTTGCTTTGCCATGTGGACGTGAGCAAGAGTTGACATCTAAAGTGTATGTACCCACTTCGGTTTTTTTTTTTTTTTTTCAAATAGGAAAATTATTTTTTGATTTATTGCATTATTTTTCTTTATTATTTCCATTAAATCCCAAAAACTTTCTTCATTAAGTAAAAATAAACCTACATCTGATGTACATAAGGTTTTCTCTTCAAGTGCCATCAACGAAGCACGGACACGTGAAAATTTAAGAAAAATGTGTGTCTGACACGTGTCGGACATCGACGTGCGGTCAATAATTTGGGAGAGGTGGTTAACTCTCCGACACGCAGTCAACTTTTTCCGATACGCATCCCACATGTTTTTTATTTTTTAGTCTAAATCTTATTTTATTAACTTAACATAAAAAAATAATTTACAAATCAATTTTTTTCTGTTAAAAAATTTGACATGAAAAATTAACAAGGTACAAAAAATTATTTTTATTTATATTTATGTTATTAAATTTGAACATTTGATTGATTATATGACTTATTATGGGCTGTTATATGTATTAAATATAAATTATATGGGATTAAAGTATCTGCTGTAACTTTAGATAAGAATATCTGTTGTTCAATTAAATGACACTATTTTGGTCTTTTAAAAAAAAATCAAATTGCGTATCGCTCACCTCGTTCGCCTGCCTTTTCTATTTCTTCTTTCATAAATGATAGTCGTCTTCGTCTCTCTAGTACATGAATTTATCCATACCTGAATTCCAGTTCTTTCGCTACTATTGTGGGTCGATGATGAACTTGAGGGTTTAACCAAAACTAGGTTGTATTATATGTTTAGGTTCATGAAATATGATGCAAGACACTCATAAAAACAAGGGATGACTTTTGATGACTTCACTCCTTAAGCTTTTCTTTTCTTATTTCTTGTTCCTGAAAAAAATTTATCTTTGCTTTTGGAAGCTGCAGGAAAGAGAAACTTTGGCATGCTTAGACTGCTTAGGAATAGTGAGTGTTGATTAGCAACTAGAGAGACGAAAACGATTATCATTTATGAAAGAAGAAACAGAAAAGGCAGGCGGTGAATGATAAGCAATTTGATTTTTAAAAAAAGACTAAAACAGTGTCCTTTACTTGAACAATAAACATTCTTATATAAAGTTACAATAGATACTTTAATCCCAAATTATATTATATATATTAAAAATATTATTTAATATTCGAAATATGACATTTTTTAAAATTAATATTTCGGTGTGTCGTATCTCGTATCCCATGTTAGTGTGGTTGCAACATAGAGTGCCATCATCCATGCCCATGTGAGCGATGGCTTCCAAAAAATGAGGTTTTTTGAGGAACTTTTTGCTTTACTTTGCCCATATAAGAAGTGGAAAGTAGTGGAAAGTGTTGTCTACTAAAACAAAAAAAAGTGGAAAGTGTTCTTCACAGTCTGCCAGGAGTCTCTGCTAGCTTTTCTGAGAGTAAAGAAAGATTGTGGTGGAGAGCAACAGTTATTATTTTAATTCTATATAAAATATATAGGAATATTTTAATGAAAAAATCTTCATTTTCTTCTATTTCTTGTTCTTAAATATTTAACTATTTTTTTAGCCATTCCATTATGATTAATTACCTCATTTATGTTTTAATGACATATGCTAATTTCTTATTTCTTACATTCAAAGCTAGGCCCATCTCATGTATCTAATAAACAGCTCGGCCAACCCACAACATAAATCAAAGCTTAATGGAGTATGGCAAGGAAAATATAGAATCAAAAAAAAAAAAACATAGGAGAAAGATGAATGGGTTAGAATCCAATTTCCAATTCATAGATTATAAGCAAATTTTAGAAATTAAGTTGGTATATAAATAAAAATTCCCTGTTTGCCAATTTATAAAATAAAATTTGATTTTTTTTTTTTTGAAATTCTTTTGATTTGATGAAATTTACCAATAGTACAATAGTGTAATTCATGCCAATTAGAGCAGGCTTACTTAATCTTATTTTAACTCCTAACAAACTAATGGCTCAGAGATATGATTTGAAGGGTCTGTAACTGTAACTCTCTTGTAAATATTTATTAAGCCCAAAATGTGGTCTTATGTTAGATTCGAGCAAACTTTTCCTTTAAATTCTTCATTTACACTATCAACCTTGATCATGAATTTTCTTTGGTTAAAGGTTAAGTGTTGGCATGTTAATGAGTTTAATGAGTAACCAATCTGAACATGAACCTAAAAATGAATAAAAATGCATACTTGGACGTTGGATTGAGTTAAAAACCCAACCTTGGGAGTGATATCTCGCGAAATGCAGAAATTGCATTTTGTCGCGAAATATTCGGATATGCATATCCGGATATCCGGATATGGATATCCGGATATGCCCCCGACATATATCCGGATATTCTGGGTTTTCGAGAACAGTAATGATATTGTTCATACAGAATGTCATTTTGGGTTTATGGACCCAAGATTGGTTAATGTGGACTTCTGTAATGAATATATAAGTCAGAATTTAAGTGATTAAGGGCTTGAGGCTTTGTGGGAAGCCTAAAGACATGAAACGTAAAAGAGAAGCGTTGTCATTATGTTATATGCTTATGAACTATGGTTATTGACTTGATTGCTGGTCCAAAACAGATTGTGATTCTGCTGTGTTTGGGCTTTGAGCGGGTGTGGACCTTGGATTGGTTCGATTGCTTAGAGGTAAGGTTTCGTTTCCTCGGTTTAGCCATTGTTGGTTCCACCATGTCCCATGGGGAGATGGTTTATATGCATGATGTGTTTTTCATGTACTGTTTTATGGAAATACTGTCGAGCTGTTAAGTGCAATTGCCTTATGATATGTATGTGGTGTTACGCCTAGACAGGAAGCCATAGGGTGGTCCTGTGGGCGAGTACAACATGGGTGTGTACTGATGTGGGTAATAGAAATATTCCTACATTTCTCTGATTAGTAGAATAGTCATAACACACATGACATGATTATCTGCTGCATTGCATTGTTTTTGGAACTTATACTGTTGAATTGCTTTTGAACTGCACATGTAAGTGAGCTTGAGGTAGAAGATCCTTGAGGACCCCTTGTCTTACTGAGATTTCTGTTTAGAGATCTCACCCTACGTTTGGGGTACCATTTCAGGTTCAGGTAATGCTTTGGTTGATACATCGGGCGGCAGGAGGCCGGAGCTTAATTGACTGATGCTTGCTGATTATGCTGTTATGCTTAGATGTTGTTATGTTATTTCCATTTATGGTTATTATGTTGAGACTCTTGTTGGGCCTTATGGCCTTATTTGGCGAGCACGAGGTTTGTCCTAGCCACATTGACTATGTTTGATGTTTTAGTTGAGTTGTATAAACCATCATGATATTATCCGGACTACGTGTTGTAGATATGTGAATAAATACAAATTTTATATATGAGGTATTTCAGTTAGTGTTTATTTGCAATTACATACAAGCGATCTTTTGAAATGAATTAAGTATTCAACTTGGTAATAGATAATGACGTCACAATTGAATGAAAAAAAAAGTTATTCCGCATTTTTAATTAAACGTGGCTTAATACGATGACATGTTAACAAACCAGGTATACACGATCTGTTACATTTATTGACATGTTAACAATATGTTTATTTGCAGATATTTCAAATTCTAGCTGATATATAAATAAATTAAAAATAATTAAATTTAAGTCAATTATTTATTTGACTTCACTCAAAAAAAGAATTCATTTTAATATCAAATCAATTTTCACTTTATGTTTTTACAAATAAAAATATTTCTTATACATCAAATTAATTTTTAAACTTTATAAAACTTAATTTGAAATTTTCTGTTCTTAGTTTTTGGTATTTTCTAATAAATTATTATGTAGCAGTAAACTACTCAATTGTTTCATAAAAAAAAAAAAAACTACTCAAGTGAGAACATATAATTACATTAGAATACTATTTTCATGAAATAAATAAATTACATAAGAATCTTATGGTAAATAAATAAATTAATAAACATTTATTTAAATCTAAAAGAATATGCTAAATAAATTAATAAACATTTATTGAAAGCTGATCTCAGCCCATTGCCCAATACACATTTTATATTTATTTTATAATATTATATAAATTTAATCTAATTGATCAAACTAATGACCTATTAGTTGAGTCAATAAACATTAATCCAAAAATTACATGATCTAGTAAGAAAAAAAGCTCAACAAAAATGGATGTCTTGCATTGGTTGTTGTTACCTTGTCATGATGTAGCTTAAATAACCTATTTTTAATGGGGTTTGTTTTTCTTATATTGCACGAGAAAACAAACTCTTCCTACACTAACCATAAAAAGGTGTGTCACTTATTTTTTTTGTTTTTTTATTTTCTTTTTAAATAGGTGGGTCCCACACTTCATGTATCTATGACATGAGATTTGAATTCTTCTACGGCATAAGATTTATTTTTCCCATTTTTAATTGCCTATAAATTCCTGACTAAAATTTAGTGTTATCAAACCCAACTCGAATGGCCGGGTTCATTGTTGTTAAAAACTAGTGTAACGTTTTTACGTTTTTACGTGAGTGGTGCGTGTTTAAACACAAGTAAAAATTGTCCTTGGTAAAAAATGGTAAAAACGCCGCATAAAAATGTAAAAACGGTAAAACTTACGTTTTGACCGTTTTTACTTAAAACGATTTAAAAAAAAATATTTACAAAAAAAAAAAGGTTAAAAAAAAAACCCAATTTTCATTTTCCCCAAATCATATGCACAGTTTCTTGATATCTTTTTGTTTGAATATATGTCTTTTATAATTATGTCTAATAAAGCTACAATTTTATTATAAGTTATGCTATGAGAATCGTTTTGTGTTTTTGGATCATTGTGTGTATTGAAAGAAGTGGAATTATATCCTTATGAGCGAGGATCGAAAATCTGCAGTGTATGAAGCACTTAGAATAGATTGGTTATCCATTACTTGTTAGTTATCATTGTTTATAGTTATAGTTTTGATACTTGGTTATCAAAAATAATGTTTCTATTTAGATAGATAAGTGGCTCAACATACATGTTCATTATGTGATATTTTTTTAAATGCATATATACAAATTTGTATCTTGATAGAAAATAGAAACTTTACGTTTCGTGTCGTTTTACGTTTCTATCACCCTTTTCCGTTTCTACGTAGAAACTCGAGTTTGACAACATTGGCCGAGTTGACCTAAAATTTAGTGAATCGATCATTTATCCGGTTCGAGTCAAGCAATAGACCGGCCATGTAATTGATTCTGTGAAAACTAGTTTAACTTGATTGATTTTTATCAACATCGGTGACTCGACTGGTTAAAAAAAATAATCTGCGGGTCATACATTTAAAAAATAATAATAATCAGAATCTCTTGCAAACTTTTGTGCAATACTCTCCCGAGAGGCCAAACCCTTTCTCCCATATGGTTAAACTATCTTGATTTGTTTGTTTTCTCTCGATAGCAGCAAGAGTTAATGTTGTAGACGTTAAATATTTAAGGACATAACAAATATTATATGTTTGTTTATTATAGAATGATGTGTGATTTATCATTTTTCATAGTAGAATATTTGGAACTAATATAATTTTTTATACATATTTGAGTATGTTTGAGGATTTATAAATATAAAATATATATTTGCATATACTTACTTGAGTCAACTGGTTAAACCCAAGACTCACCAATTTAACCAGTGACCCAATAACCCAATATCCCAATCGGGTCAACGACGCGATCAAGCTTAATAGTATTTTTAAGGGTTTAAAGTTTCTACTTTTATTGCATACAAAATTTTTCTGCCACACTCACATAAAAGTAAATAGATCTTTTAATATTTTTTCTCTATTCTCTTTATAATAAAATTTACTTACTTTCATATGGGTGTGACAGAAAAAAAAATTTTGTAGAAAAAACATAAACATTTTTTTTGTATTTCTAAAAAGGGATTACTTCTCTCATGTAGTATTAGAGAAGTTCTCTCATGTAGTATGTGAGAAGTTCTCTCGTATTAAGAGACAAATGAAGTGGGCCCACCAATTTTTAGAAAAAAAGAAGAAAAGAAAAAAGAAAGACATATTTTTCAAAGTGAGAGTGACATAAGAGATCAATCTCATGCCACATAACACTATGATTTCCCTTCCTAAAATCTCTAAAGCCTGATTAACTATACATATATAAAGACAGAGAAAGAAAAAAAAATTATAAAAATTATATTAAGTGGAATTATCCATGAACAGTAAATATTAAGATTAATGTCAGTAGGTGGCTAAGAAAATATAAAAAAATAATGGGAAGAAAAAAAGAGAGTAAAGAAGAATACAATTTGGAAAGTGGTCTTCCTTTAACTATAAAGGAACACGCGTGGTGAAGAGAGTGTAGTTCACACGAACCGCTTTGTACTCTTCCTTTCCAGGTTCATCGAGTAAGTGCACACTAGTTATCAGAGCAAGAGAGAGAAAGCGTGAGAAAATGGAAGAAAGCAAAGGGAAAGTGTGTGTTACAGGAGGTACAGGTTTTATTGGTTCATGGATAATCAAGAGGCTTCTTGAAGATGGTTACTCTGTTAATACCACTGTGAGGCCCGACCCAGGTAGTAGAAGCAACCCATCTATTAAATAATTTTAGTTGTTTTCTCCAATTAATTTGACCATACAAATATACAATTTTGTGTGCTGAAAACCTTGGTGCATTGTTTTGTATGCTGCGTGTGTTATAATAATGTTTGTATGATTGTTGCATGTTTTTAACATGTTCCTCTTGGATATTACGCTAAAAAATAAAAAATAAATTTTTTTCTCTTTGTACCGTACTTGTTAAATCTGGATTGGATCGGCCGATCCAATTACAAATCGAACTACCAAATAGTTTGATTTTTTTTTTTTTTAAGATTACAAAGAATTGAACACAACACCTACACTACACACATTCCTAACATACATCTCACACCACTAGGCTAACCCTAATGATGCCCAAACAATTCGATTTGGTTACAAAATTGGAGTTGCAATCCAACTGATAGTAAATCGGTGAAACGGTTATGCACCGGGTCCAACCAGATTAATTTCTATGCCAAAGTAACTGTGTCATAATACACTTGTTATTATCGAGATATGTTATATTTATTAATTTTTTTTCTTATTATCAAATCTTAATTATTGATTTCCGTCAATTTAACGATTATAATTTATTAAGAATTAATAATTAATAGACAAGTGTGACCTAATAAATAATAATCATAAATTGTCGAAAATCTACCATTATGATTTTATTGCAAGAGATAGAAAAAAATGATAATAAATATAACCTATTCCATTGTTATATATTATTAAATAAATCCAATTCAAGGCATGATTTACTAATTTGACAAATGATTCATTAATCCAGTATCTTAATTGAGTCGATGAAATTTAATAACATTATTTTAGTCAAAATGTTATGACCAGATGAAGCAAGAATTTGTTTGCAACTTGATTCACGAAGTCCCAAAGTAATAATGTTTATTTTTTAAAATTAAAGTAGAACACAAGAAAGATGTTAGCTTTCTTACCAATTTACCTGGAGCATCCCAAAGACTACAAATTCTGAGCGCTGATCTCAGCAATCCAGAAAGTTTTGGTGCAGCCATTGAAGGGTGCATTGGAGTTTTCCACGTTGCTACACCAGTTGACTTTGAATTAAGAGAACCTGAGGAAGTAGTGACCAAAAGATCCATTGATGGTGCACTAGGAATTTTGAAGGCTTGCCTCAATTCCAAGACTGTGAAGCGAGTTGTTTACACTTCTAGTGCCTCTGCTGTGACGACTATAATTGGGAAAGAAGAAGAAATAATGGATGAAAGCTTTTGGAGTGACGTAGATTATCTTAGAGCTTCAAAGCTGTTTGGTTGGTCGTACGCAATTTCCAAGACATTGACAGAAAAGGCAGTACTTGAATTTGGAGAACAGAATGGGTTGGATGTTGTATCAGTAGTTCCACCTTTTGTTTGTGGACCCTTCATTTGTCCTAAGCTTCCTGGCTCAGTCCGTGATTCATTGTCTTTGATATTTGGTATGTGATTGAATTTTCTTATGTTTTTGAGGGAGAATATTTTTAGTACCAAAATTTTTTATTACCAACTTACTACCTATCTAATCACCATTGGATCAAAGAGAGAGAATGCTAAAAAGTTTTTGAAAAAAGAGAAAATGTTGATCCAATGATGATTAGATAGGTAGTAAGTTGGTAGTAAAAAATTTTGGTAGTAATAATATCTCTGTTCATGTTTTTTTTTTTTATAAACTCGTCTTATGTTTTCTACCATTTAATAATGCACATTGAATTTCAAAAATAAAAATAAAAATAAAAATAATGCACATTGAGTTTGAAGGTCATGAGTCATGTCACTTTTATAAAATGTGTAATAATGATACATCAAATAAAAATGTTTATGTAGTTAGCACAGATAAGTTATATGCATTTATTTACAAAATGATGTCATTTTGATGTTGAAATATAAAAAAATTTATAATTATAAAGACTATTATAACCCTAAAATAAATTAAAATTACAAAAACACCTTGATTTCCATCTCAAAACGATGTCGTTTTGAGCTCACGCAGAAAAAACAAAGGATGGATCATACATGATAGCTTTTTTGTGTACTTGGTTAGTTCAGATAGTAATTTGATTGAGTAGATTTTTTAATATAAGGAAATTTTATGCAGGCAAGAAAGGTTCATTTGGTTTCCTCCTTCAGACACCTATGGTGCATGTGGATGATGTGGCCAGAGCGCATATATTTCTTCTTGAACATACTAATCCAAAAGGGAGGTATAATTGTTCATCATGTTTGGCAACTGTTGAAAGGTTATCTGAACTTCTTTCTGCCAAGTATTCAGAATTTCAATTACCAACATTAGAGTGAGTTTCTATTGTACTTTTTCTTGTTGTCTACACACTTGAAAGTCTTGATTTTGCTAAATGATTCTTCTTTGATTTCATTGCAATATATTTTTCTTGTAGCTCGTTCAGGAAAATTGAAGGTATCAAGCTACCAGATTTATCGTCAAAGAAGCTCATAGATGCTGGATTTGTGTTCAAGTATGGACTAGAGGAAATTATTGATGATGCAATTCAATGCTGCAAAAAAAAGGGTTACCTGTGAGGTAGCTGTGTACCATTCTTATGTCATAGGATGGTTATTGGTTATCCATATAATGAACCAATAGTTATCTATGTATGGAATTGTTGTTTAAGCTAGCAATTGGGAGTAAATGTTTTTGGTATTGGACTAATATTGACAATAGAAACTAGCAATTGCAAATATGCAATTCTTAATCTTCTTTTGTTTGTATTAAATCTAATAATAATGTGTGCTCCGTTGGTTCTTGGTTGTTGGAAATCTACAATCTTGTCTTTTCTAAATAGTAGTAGAGCAGTTGGAGTTTTCAAAAGCTTTTGGAGATGTGTTCATGGAACATTCAATATCTTATTTGTAAACAAGAATGACCTGATTTATGAATTTCTGGTAGGTTGATATGAAGAGATAGCTTAATTGCTGAAACAAAAAAAAATATTGTTCTGGTTAAATGGCCTCTATGTGTTCTGTTCTTAAGACAAAAATGTTCAGCCCAATTAGAATGACGAATTAATCTGGATCTAATGTTCTTTTCAGGAATATCTATAGTGTAGACACCATTGAATCTAGCTGATCACTGTATATCAAATGGAGTGTGTGAATATGGTCATGATCGTGAGTGAATTTAGAATGTGTCTTTACCTCTGAATCGCATTCTTATTTATAGGGGCTACTGTACAAGGTGCACACGTGGATCTGAGCTATCATGACGAGGCGGTCATTACAGCTGGTCGGCCGTTATCGAGTGGTAACGTATTATGCGTTACATGCCCTTAATGCGATCCGTTTCACTGTCTCCGAGTTGCTTATTTGCCGGATTGTTTATTGCCGGGTTGTCTAAATGGGCCGGTCATATGAGCCTTTCGTACAGGTCCATAACATTATGAGAGTTTCAGTTCCGTGATCCTGTTAACCCGAAGTTACAT
>JAVKPL010010672.1:0-44579 GCA_032173675.1 Gastrolobium villosum
ACCGGAGCGTGGGGTATAAATATTAAAAAAATACATAAACAGGGCAACGGAACAGTTAACGGACAAGGATACGCAGAGTTGCTCGAAGGCAACAATATATGCCCATCCGTTAGGGTGAATTTGAGTGGGAGCTAAAAGGAAATGGTTTAGAAGACACATAATAAAGGAGGAAAAAGGAAAGCGAATACCGATCTTTGTGATCAAATCTCGGTAAAAGAAGAAAAAGGGAGGCTCTTGCGGATTCCGACCTGAGCACACTGGCTCATCCTCCGCTGGGCAGAAGGTATTAAAACCTATCGGGTTACCAATGGGTAACCCGGATATTTCCTCTGTGGTCAGGGAGGACCTAAAACTAAGGACTTCCTGGGTCACCCAGGGAAATTGCCGGCGCAGACTGACACCCACCGGGGCAGAACCTTCTTCAACTACTGCAACCTCGGTTTCCAGCTCGTGATTAGATGAGGTAGTCTCCACGTTGAGTTCTGCAGAAGGGGACTCCATAAGAACCTAGAACAGCAAAATGGGTGGATTAAAAACAACAAAAGAAGCAAAGTACACGCACCTGAGTTAAATAAACTACAGTGTGAAGAGCTCGAAGAACTATCTGAAGAGGTCATGGGAACTGAAGTTCTAAGTCCGACATGGTGAGAACAACTGCCTAAGACTAGGTTCGCCATGAAGTCATTACCATTCCCAATAAATTGCGCGCTGAGATGAACGCAATTGAAGCACGGATTTGGATTCTGGGAAAGGGAGGTCGATGGTAGGGGCTGAACAGAGGACGGATTCAAGGAAACTTGATCTCGGGGACCAGTGATGAGAAAGGAAGACGACCTAGGTCTATCATCTAAGGAAAGGTTGGCGCTCGTGGGCGTACAGCCCGCGGTACGGTTAGAAGGCAAGGACCGACCTCGCCTCGAGGATCGAGACCGCCCTTGACCACTGGGACGAGATCCCACTGGTGGACAGCGTCCAGAGCCAGAAACACGACGACGACGCTCGGGCCTAGAAGCCGGCAGCCGACGTCCACGGCTAGAAGAGGCACCTTGGCCTCGAATCACCTCCTCCTCAGTAGCTCTAGCTTCCTCCTCTGCCAAAATTTCGTCACTCTGGCCGAAAACACGAGGACAAGTGGCCCTCCTATACTCATAAGGAATTCCCTTATCCATACTGGAAACTTTTCCAGACAAGAGCAACAAACGCCAACCAGCGACAGTAAGAAAACTGAATGTAAAGAGGACGAATGCGAATGCAGACTAAATGCGGTAATGAAAGCAATAACCACAGGAATGCAAGCAACAAGGAGTAATGGAAGGCAAGGAGATAAAAAAGGTCAGAAAACTCATACTTACAGAGCAAGTGACGCTAAAGTATCGAACGGAGAAGATTGATGCTTCCAGAAAACCTCGAAACACAAATGTCACAAATCGCAAGTGAAGTAACGAAAGAAGCAGAAGGTGAAGAAAGGGGGAAACGTCAGTAAAATAGGAAGAGGGGAGAAGTTCAAGAGATATGACCCGCGAAAACGAAAAGGCAGGGGTAAAAGCGTAAATGCAAAAGCAAAAAGCACCTGACAAGACAAAACGATTGATATATGTACAGTCGCAGTCGCATTAAATGCCAAGACGGCGCACAGATAATCAAACGATACGCATCATGATGGCTTGAAACACGTGGAGGATGACCGCAAGATGAAAGACTGGCATGCGAATTCAACAAATGATTAACGCAACTCGGCAGCCAGATAACTCAGCCTACCGAGCTGGGGGGCAACTGTTATGGGCTAGACCTAGGTCCACTATGCACCTCGGCCCGAAGCCCACATTGCACCTCGGCCAGCCACCAAACCCTAGAGCCGGGCTATATAAGGCAGGTAAAGCAGAGCAGTAAGGTACACATTTTCTAATCCTAAACACCATAGATCACACACACACCTTGAAGGCATACGCCTAGGTCAGTGTCAGTGATCCACGTTCCTCCCAGATACCTAATCTATAGGCATCTAGAGAGAAACACTTGTATCCAAGATCAATCATCCAACCTACGTTGGACACATCTGCCAACAGGCAGAACAGTGTCATATATTGAAAAAAAATGTATTTAATAGCATCGATAATGAGACAATTATGATGGGATTCCAAAAAATAAGACCTAGAAAAATGACATTGTAATTATTTTTATTGTAATATACTTTTGTTATTAAAATATATGTACTTGATCATATTAAGTGCCCACCCTTCATCAATTTCCTAGATCCACTACTCGCCATAAAAATTAAACAAAAAGATACGTGTGAACTTACGATAATTCAAAATATTATGGGTGTGTACAAGGTATATCAAGGTATTTTTTTAGAAAATTACATCGAAGTATGTGAGCCGAAAAGAGTGGCTTTTGTGCAAATGCATAAATTCACGTATGAGAAACTATTGGAACGGTTACCAATTTTCGTTCTTAATTAATAGTATTACCAATTTTCGTTCTTAATTAATAGTATTTAAGTCGACAAAGGAAAATTCTTTCCTCCTTTCCCATATCTATTAACATAAATAAAATAGGCAGATTATATTTACGAACTTTTATAATTTAACTATGCGTTTGCTTTTTTTTTTATAATTACTACATATAAGATATTTACAGTAAACTTAATACAACTTAATACAACGTTATTTTGGGACGGAAATCATGTTATTTTTGTAATTTAAATTTATTTCAGGGTTATTATAGTTTTTATAATTATAATTTTTTAATATTTTAATTACAAAACGACGTCATTCTAGGAGTAAATGCAGATAACTTATCTGCATTAATTACAAAAATATTTTACTGTTTAAATATGTAGTAACGGTAATACATGAGTTGGTTTATGTACTACTTTAATACATAGTTAAGTTTGTAAAAAAAAAAAATTATAAATATAATCTCCTTCAAATAAAATATATTTTTTCTTAAGCGTCCCTCACTCCACTATCTCTCCACTTTTGAAGGCAGTTGTTCAATTCTTGAAGAGTTGGAAAAGAATTCATCTATACGAGAGCCTTTTTAAAAAAAACTGATATATATATATATATATATATATATATATAGGCAAAATGATTTGTAATGTGACTGTATATAAGCATTGGTGCAGTCACCTAAAAACTACGTCGTTTTGGGTGGGATAAAGGAAGTTCGCATTTTAAATTAATTGTAGAAAATAAAAATATTAAATTTATTTCCAACTTTGTATGGTTATGATTCCCCATATTTAATGTTTTATATTTATTTCCACCTTTGTATGGTTATTATTCCCCATATTTAATGTTTTTACATTATAAAACGACGTAGTTTTATATGACTGCACCAATCCTTAGGTGCAGTCACTTTACATCCGCTAAACCCATATATATATATATATATATATATATATATATATATATATATATATATATATTGTTTCTTTTTAAAATAAAAAAAATTAAATGAAAGTATATAAAAATGTTGATAAGCACGCCTATATGCATGCCTCGTATGACTTGCCTTTGTCTGGTTTATTAGTTTAGACTTATTGTAGTTCATTTCAACAATCAACATATTGTGGTTTTAAATATGAGATATAAGTAAAAAACCAATAGAGATGGATAAGTACCATCGAGAATTTGAAAGTAATTGTTTTAACTATTTCATTTAATTTGTTTTTCTCTTCTCATCAATCATAAGATAAGGACGCAAGGTTGAATATGAGAAATGTAATGAAGTTATAGGTAGAGTAATGTTTAGCTTACCAAAAAAAAAAAAAAAATTAGAGAATCGGCCAATTCATAAAAAAAGCAATATAGTATGATAAATGATAAAGTTGAACGGTGGAGCACAAGATAAGTTACCAACCAGTCATTATTTTAACATAAAAGTTGAGAGGACATGCAACATGCTAATGTACCAACGTGACATTAGCTGTGTTTTTCTATATATAAAGAAGGTTAGTTTTTTTTTTCATTTAATATAGATAAATTATTTATATTGAGCCGTTTATCAAAAAAAAATAAATTATATTGAGCCTAAAATGATATTATTTTAAAACAAAAGTCAAGAAATTTTTATAATTATATTTTATTTTAGGGTTATAATAATCTTTTTTATTATAATTTTTTAATCCAAAACAATATTATCATTTTGGGAGTGAATATAGGGTTTGTTTTTCAACCCAAAATTTTGTTTTCTACCGCAGTTGCGGCAAAAAATAAACTCAATCTTTATATGACTTTAATATTTTTACGGTGAATATAAATAAATATATTGTTTTGGGTTGAAATGGGATATATTAATTTTTTTTTCATAAAGAAAATGCCAAAATCCTACGTCGTATTTTAATAAATATGTGTCTATTGCAAAAAAAAAAAAAAAAATCACAAAAGTATAATTGCCATAAACAGTAAACAAAAAGTTACTTGTGAACTTATGATGCATATTAATTCAAAACATTATGGGTGTGTACAGAGTATATCAAAGTATTTTTTAGAAAATTACATCAAAGCATGAGCCTAACATTTTCTAACATTGTTACTCTAAAAGAGTGGCTTTTGTGTAAATGCATAAATTCACGTATGAGAAGCTATGGGAACGTTTACCAGTTTTCATTCTTAATTAATAGTATTTAAGTCGACGAAGGAAAATTCTTTCCTGCTTTCCCATATCTATTAACATAAATAAAGTAGGCATATTATATTTACAAACTTTTATAATTTAACTATGTGTTTGGTTTTTTTATATGGGAAAAAGTTTCCAATGTTATTTTAGATAATTTTATCTAATATTCATTGAAATGAAATCATTTTGGGGTTGAAAAATTAAAAAATTAGAGTGATAAAAACTATTATAACCCTGAAATAAATTAAAATTACAAAAATACCTTAATTTTCGTCCCAAAACGACATCGTTTTGATAAACATTAGATAAAGCTATATAAAGTAACATCAGAAAAAACAAACCCTTTTTATAATTACTACATATAAGATATCTGCAGTAAGACTAATACGACGTCATTTTGGGACGGAAATCATATTATTTTTATAATTTTAATTTATTTCAGGATTATTATAGTTTTTATAATTATAAATTTTTAATATTTTAATTCTAAATAACGTAATTTTAGGAGTAAATGCAGATAACTTATCTGCAATAATTGCAAAAATGCTTTTTTTTAACTTATATAATAACGGTAATACATGAGTTGGTTTATGTATTACCTTAATACATAGTTAAGTTTGTAAAAAAAATTATAAATATAATCTCCTTCAAATAAAATATATTTTTTCTTAAGCTTCCTCACTCCACTATTTCTCCACTTTTGAAGGCAGTTATTCAATTCTTGAAGAGTTGGAAAAGAAATTCATCTATACGAGAGCCTTCTAAAAAGAACTAACATATATATATATATATATATATATATATATTTTTTTTTTAAATAAAAAAGTATATATATTTTGTTTTTTTTTAAATAAAAAAGTTAAATGAAAGTATATAAAAATGTTGATAAGCACGCCTATATGCGTGCCTCTATGACTTGCCTTTGTCTGGTTTGTTAGTTTTTAGTTTTTTGTTTTTTTTTTCGGACAATCTGGTTTGTTAGTTTAGACTTAAGAGCTTCTCTATGCGAATATTCTTTTTTGTTCATTTCAACCCATCTAGCACTGATATTGACACGATATGACACGATACTCCGACACGTTAATTCTAAAAAATGTTAGTTTTCGACACGTTATGACCCGTTTTGATATTAAATATTATTTTTAATTTATGTAGTATATATTATATTTAATATTCAATATTTAACAAAAAAAAATGAATCTAAACTTATAATATTCATAAATTTTGCAAAGAAACATAAGATATCCTAAATATTTATATTAAACTCAATAAAATGATAATTGTAATCCAACGAATCTAATAGTTGGAACTAAAAACTCAACACAAGGTAATCTTTGAACTTTTTCTGAATTTCTATAACGTGTGTTGGAGTGTCGGAGTGTCCGAGAGTGTCGGGAAGTGTCGGACACGACACGTCAGTGTTTTTAAAGTGTCGGTGCTTCATATAGATTTCAACCACCAACATATTGTGTTTCATTTCATATCTATAAATATGAGATATAAGATTCACCAAGGTTGCAAAACAAACATGGCTTTCAACAAGGTTCGGGTTATTCTTCTTGTCTTCTTCTGCGGTATTCATCTTGAGCCCAGTAACTCACTTTTTTTTTTCTTTAGCAAAACTAGGAATGAAATGAAGAAGTTAACAATTTTTATAATATGATATTGTTTAATTTTGGTTATGATGGATGAATGCAGGTGCAATTATGTTGGGAGGCAATAATATGAAAAGTGTGGATGGTTTCCGATGCTGTGCTGCAGCATACATGACTTGTCCATCCACAGGTCATCAGCATCTCCCTCCACCATACATCACTTGTACATCCACAGGTCATCATCATCTCCCTCCATCATACATGGTTTCCAATTGCTGCGTGGCATCATCAAATGGATGTACCATGTACGATGAAAACGGAACTCCTATTAGTACTTGCCCTCCTTGAACACAAGCAAATTATATTTTTCTCATGTCCTATGAATTTCAATAACTTGTAATTGCAAGATCTCCCTTAAATTAAATAAATTTGCCTTTCTTTACTTAGTTTTTCTCTTCTTTTTTTCTTTTTTCAATTGATTTGTACAACTAATGTTTTATAAATCGTTTAAAAATCAGGCCAGACTAGCTGATTTAAATAAAAGATGGTGAACTGATAAGGTAACTAGTGTGTAGGATATCCAATGTTCAGTGAATTGGTGAACTGATTGAACCATCCAAAAATCAAGGAAAATTATTATAAACGAGTCTAAACTTAAACCCTGAACATCATTTACTATGTCTTCTAATTATTGTACATATTTTGATAGGCCAATTACAAATTAGACATGATGAAGGAAAAAGATGGTTTTTAATGATGACTAATTATAATACAATCAACATTAAACAATTCTAAATAATTCTTTTTCTTAAAATAAAGATAGTTAATTAAATCAACCTAAAATAAGATAAAACAATTAAAATGAAATAGTTCTAATAATTAAAGCAAATTTTACTAAAGAAATGTAAATGTAATGTTCTGTACAAATAACCACACGTCCACCAAGAGGTATCGTTTGGATTCAACAATTTGTTATCTACATACTCTTAGAAATTTTTTATATGTGGGCAATATTAATTAATGTTTTTGTATTTTCTAAAATAATCGGGTTAATGGATATTCCAATTTATTCTGTTGTGATAAGCTCATTGTGATTATGTTGAGTTGGACTTTTGGCATCTTTTGGTATTGGGTCTAGTTGGGTAGCTCGGTATAGTCATTAGTGTCTGATTGAGCTTCTGTGATGAGTGAATCCATCAGACACACTGTTGATTAGGATTTTGCTAGGTCCCCTCTCTAGCCTATTTATATTGGAGTTAAGCCACATGAGGCTAATGCTCCCATTGCTGAAGGCTGCAATTTTGGAATAGGTCATAGAGAGGAAGACTCTAACCGTGAGCAGTGGTGGACCCAGGAATTTTTCCCGTGGAATTTTTTTATAATTTTTTCGGCTCAATATATATTTATATGGAATTACTATGTTTTGTTCTATATTTAACTATATAAAAATATATATGTGTGCCCGAATATTGAGAATCTAAATTACTGAAAAATTATTTCAATTTTGTTTGATGTTATGACACTGTTCATGGTTTGAATTTAGATTCACTATTCTTGTCTGGTGAGTTATTTTGGTTTCAACAAAATTATTTTGTAAACATGAAGTTTTAGTTTCAATGAATTTGCTGACACTATGGTGTGAGTTGCTTTTGCTTTTTGTGAAGATTTTCATTTTTTGAAAATTTCGATTTTTTTGTAAACAATTATTAAAATTTTGTGCATTTATTGTTGCATGAATTTGGATATCCTGAAATGCGCCTAATTGTGGCTTTATTAGTGAATTAATTTCTGATTCCGCTTTAATGAGTGTATTACTTTATATTATTATTGTCTTTGTACAATTATGAGTTGGTTTCATTGTTTTCACACTTATATGGGCTTAGAGTTCCGATATTTTGGACCTCATTTTCAGATATTGGCATTTTTTTTGTGTGAATTGGACTCCACTTTTAGTTTCACATTTGAATTTTAGTGAAACACTTGGTGTTGTGAAATCAATGAATTATATTTTTTGTTGGATTGAGCCTCTCTTTTCAATGTGGGTTAAAATTTTTGATTGGATCTCTACTTTAATTTTTTTTTTTTTGAATCTTAGTACTATTTATGAACTGTTTAAGTGTAAAACCTTTTTAAGAATGCTATTGGTTTTGTGAACTCATGATTATTGAAGGTGTTACAAAAAAATGCATCTTGATTTTGAGCAAGATTTGTAAGAGTTTCTACGAATTACTATGGTATTACCACTGAAGTGGGATAGATTTATTTTTTATGTAAAATTTTGTAAATTTGAGGAATGTTTTTGGTTATTTCATGCAATTTCCTTCCAAAAGGGATTATTGTGTTTTAATTAAAAACTTGTCTGTAATAAAGTTATTGAGGGTGCATTGGTCTAGGTGATCTGTCTGCCCAAAGGGGTCTCTGAAGCTAGTGTATACTCATTGATTGATTCATCTGAGGCTTTAACCTTGATTTAAACCTTGGTATGTGCATTTTGCCCATAGCGGAATGTACTATTTTGTTGGCCTTGTTGTTATAACTTGACTTAATTGAAGTTGTATTTTGCCCTATATAGTTTATTTAGATGCATTCGTTTTGCCTTAACAATGAATTTTTATTAATTCATTTGAATTAATTTAAATATATTTGACAAGTGCATCTACATGAAAGTAAGTGGGAGTAGATGTATATTCTTAGTACTTTATGTAGATGACATTTATTTTTCAATAAGATGATGATTTACTGAATGCAATAAAAGTTTTTTATCTAAAAACTTTTATAGGAAATACCTTAACGTAGCCTCCTTTGTATATATGAGTACTTTAAATTCTTATGATTCCCTTAATTAGTGGGAGTTGTACTCGAGACTTTCTTTTGAGTGTTTTAGATTGTTTGGATTCTCTTGATCAGTGGGAGTTATATTTGGTTTGTTTTTTTAGTCATGCAAACTGATGATGATTTTTGTGACGTTTGTCTGAATTTAATAATTCATGATCATTATTATTGTTATTTATCCTATCGATTGAGAAATATATGTATGAATAATATCTTTAAGCATGTTATGAGCTTAAAGATGATTGAATGTCACAAATTTTGAGATTTCATGTTGTATTGTGACATGTTGGTTTATTTAAACTAAGGAATTTCATGTCGTTTGGAAATAGCTTTAATTCAATTCCATGTTGTTAAGAAATAGGATTGAAAAAAGACAATTTAATGTTGTTTAGAAATTGCGGTAATGCAATTTCATGTTGTTTAGAAATTTCCATAAGACAATTTTATGTTGTTTACAAATTATGGTAATGCAATTTCATGCTGTTGAGAAATTGCATTATGGAGTGTAATTTCATGTTGTTTGGAAATTGCACTAATTTCATGTTGTTGAGAAATTACATTGAGGACCGATAAGAATTAGTGTGTTACATTGTTGATCACATTTTGGCACTAATTCTTACTACACTGCTAGGCCTTGATTCATGAAGATGTAATACTCATTGTATGTGAGTATGGAAGGTTGATATGCCTCCAACATATATATAAATCTAAGCCAAAAAGAGAATGAATCTTGATTAATCTTGGATAAAAAGGGCTAGAATTGTTATTAGTTTCATAAATCCTAATCAGATACCTCGTTACTGATTTTCTTTTGATTTTGTAGGGAAACGAGACAAAAAGAAGCCCATTTGAAAGTACCAGGCTGAAGCCCCACGCTATTAGCATGAAACCCGCGCTAGTTGCGCCAGAAGAAACTTTTCATCCAGAGACTCCCGCGCTACTAGCGTGGAAGTGGCGCTAGTAGTGCCAACCATTTATAACACCCACGCTATCAGTGTGGGAACCACGCTAGTAGCGTGAACCTTCAGTATGTTGAATAAAACTCATCGCTATTAGCGCCAATCTGGCGCTAGTAGCGCGGGGGTATAGGAAAATCTTTATTCTATCTCAGGCTGAATCAGAGGAAGATTGGACTAAGATATACAAGATGAAGATTTGATCAAGATTTCTAAACACAACCTAAAGTCTATATAAATAGAGACTCAGACCTCAGAGCAAATAATCATCTTTGGTTGGAGAGAATTCTTGGAGGCTCACGCTGGAGATCAGGATTCCGACGGAGTTGAAGACCGGAGATTATTGATTCTTCTTCTTATTCTTCTTCATTGCTTTTATGAATTCTTTTTATTTGTTTAAGCCAGCTATGTCTGGCTAGTTCATTTTTGTAGTTGGGATCACGGATCCGATGTGAATCCTTTATATTTTCTATATTGTTTTTATAATTTAGTTAGTTTGTTTTATTCTGCATGTGTGAATTTTCCATATCCTGTTTAGAACTGATCACTCTAAATTATAACGCTTTGAGGGTTAGGGCTCACAATAGACATATTGGAGTTTTAATTTGGACAAGAGTAGAATAACAGTTTGTGCATGACCTAGACATAGGCTTACATAGATTGCAGACTTTTAATTCATTTGCTTAATGCTTAATTCAAAAGGGATTACTAAGACATTAGAATTCTGATTGGGTTAAAAGTTTGAAATCACTAAGACATCAGGATTCAACTATTTTATAGGGAAATAATGAATTGTCTGAGCAAACCAATTAGTTAATTATAAAATACAGTATAGGAATATAAAGGAGGATCAGAGGTGAAGTGCATCATGGCTGCAGTCTTTTATAATTCTTCATAATTCATATTGTCTTGTCATTCTTGATTAATTCTTGCATGCATTTTAATATTATTGTTTTTAAAAATTCTGTTTTAAATTACAAACACTCAATTACTTTCACAAATCAAAACAAATTCCCTTTTCCAACTTAAGGGGAATAGTTAAATTAGTACTCGGTGTTTATCAAAAAAAAAAAAAAATAGTACTTGGTGCATTAATCCTCGTCGGAACGATCTTTATTTATCATTTTATTACTTAAACGAATGGTATACTTGCCGATTTCGCAACAAAGGTCATATGCTATGATATTTTCGGTGTATTGATCTCCATGTTCCTATAATGAGGTTATGTTGGATTGAATTGTGTTGAGATGCTAGTATTGGAATATTATTTTTCAAAATCGTGGCCAGTAAAATGTTTTTTCTTTGTTATTAACCCGATAGTGTCTTTTTCAAATAAAAGTAGTTTAAAATAAAATAAAATAATTAATATAGCCCAAGTGGGAGAATATTAGAAATTTTATATGTGGGTAATATTAATTAATGTTTTTGTATTTTCTAAAATAATCGGGTTAATGGATATTCCAATTTATTCATTTGTGATAAGCCCATTGTGATCACGTTGAGTTGGGCTTTTGGTATTGGGCCTAGTTGGGCAGAACAGTATAGGCATCAGTGTCTGATTGGGCTTTTGTGATGGGTGGATCCATTAGACACACTGTTGATTAAGGTTTTGCTAGGTCCCCTCTCTAGCCTATTTATATTAGGGTTAAGCCCCATCGCTGAAGGCTGCTATTTTGAAATTGGTCATAGAGAGGAAGACTCAAGCCGTGAGATCAAGATGCTTCGCTCAGTAGATAAGATGGTCCAATCAGGTACCCAAATCTCTTTCAGCAAAATTGATATGTGGTGTTTTATATATCATGTATCGATCTTGATGTTGAAAATTTCTTACACATACAATAGCCAAACTAATCTCGTGGAGTATCAAAATAAATAATTCAACATGATTCTTCTATATTTTCTTTGTAAGATTACAACATACAAAAAAACAAAAACTAAGGTCGGAATACTAAGTTTGTGCATCATTTAGCAACAGCAATGAAGGCAAAACTACCTGAATGCTAGCGAAATAAAAAATGGAATAGAAACTGAAGCTCTGAAATATTTACCTTCCAAACCCTGAAACTCAAAATGCTGAGACTGAAAGTGAAAACCATTGTATACCATGGCTAAGCAGGCCCAAAATACAGACCAGGAAAACTACTGTAATGCAGACCCCCGAAAATCGATTTGGATGAAAGAAGAATGCAAAAGAAAGAGACAAGGACAAATTGGGGATACGGGAATAAAGAAGAAAATTACAATGAGGAAGATAATTGTACAAAACCCACCTGTGTATTTTTATTTTTAATCGTGTTCTAAAACTCAAATGAGATGGGTTGTCTCTTGCTTTGTGGAGGTTAGTTTAATAAATTCAACACAAATTTCGAGCGTACAATCAATCAAATATAGTATTAATAAAATTAATTTATTATTTTCAAAAATATTTTGGCAATGTAATGTCAGAGAAAAAATATAGAACTTATTTTTGTAATTTTATTTTGTAATAATATACTGTTCAACAATGACCTCAAATTTCAGCTTCCAATACTGAAACAAAAAATTAAGAAAATGTGACATATATCATTTCAATATAGATGAATTTGAAAACTATTAGTTCAATGTCATTGAGAGGTATGCTTATGGGGATTTTAAGTTATAATTTAAATTGACATAGTAATAGCATGCGTTTTCATTTATTTGTGCTTCATGAACTTGTAAAAATATGATTGGGTAATTTTTGAGCTTATTTACTGAACCTTGTTTAACTCATTTTAGATATGGAGAATATGATTAACTTTATATGTTCATATTTATATATATATTTGGGTCAACCAGTTCGACCAGTGACCCAATACCTTAATCGGGTCAATGTCCGCGTTGGGTTTAATAACACTACCCACAAGTCATTATTTTAACACAAAAGTTGTAGGATATGCAACATGCTACTATACCAACATGACATTAGCTTTCATTTTATTGGTTTTTGTATATATATAAAGAGGGATCTATTTATCTCATGTTGCATGAGATAATTATTGAATGGTGTATAGAAGAGAAAACTTATATCATGTAACATGAGAATAGATTTTCCCTTCTTTAATTAGTTTTTCTCTTCTTCTTTTTTCTTTTTTCAATTGATTTGTACAACTAATGTTTTACAAATCGTTAAAAAATCAGGCCAGACTAGCTGATTTAAATAAAAAGTTGGTGAACTGATAAGGTCACTGGAGTGTAGGATATCTGATGTTCAGTGAATTAGTGAACTGGTTTAACGATCCAAAAATCAAGGAAAATTATTATAAATTAGTCTAAACTTAAACCCTAAACATCATTTACCATGTCTTCTAATTATTGTGCATATTTTGATAGGCCAATTACAAATTAGACATGATGAGGGAAAAAGATGGTTTTTAATGATGACTAATTATAATGGGTTTTATAAAAGTTATGTTATAGGAAAAATGATTGTGTTATGTTATAGAGATTCATTTTGTGTGCCGGAGTTTTTTTTTTTTTTGCTGCGGGCCCCAAAAAATATTGTGTGTAGGAAAGTTTTCGTGGTCATGTTAAATGATAGATGATAAACCCAGTTATAATACAATCAACATTAAACAATTCTAGACATAGGGTAAAGTGTTTATCATTTTAAATGATACAAAGTTATGTCATTTTAAGAGAGAGATAAACACAAAATAATATTATACCAAAAAAACACAAAATAATATTTTTTTATTTAAAAATTAAATTAAAAAAAAAATCACTCACTTTCTCCCAGATGATTTTCATTTTTTGTATCTCTCTTCTAAAATGACATAACTTATGTCATTTAAAATGACAAACATCAAATCCTGATATAAAACAATTAAAATGAAATAGTTCTAATAATTAAAGCAAAATTTACTAAAGAAACTTGAGAATGAATCATGCACCACTAGCTTGTTCTAGTCCAAACTGCAGTGGCACTATTGATGCAACATTTGGATAACATTGAACGACAGCTTGGTGAGCGTCAAGGTAAAAATGCAGGACAACACCACAACATGATATCCAAGCTCTAGATTTTAAGAAATGTGACATGTATTGAGGGCTAAGATTTGAACATGTTTCTAGCACCGCGGCGTGATGATTGGACTATCTTTGTGGAACATAATCTTCTTGATCTGCGTCAACCTGTTCATCTGTAACGTAGGTTACCTTTTGTTAAGCAAGTTGGAGGAGAGAAAAGAGAGAGAGGGAGAGAGAAATTGGGGAGAGAGAGAATTGTCCGAATTTTCTGTTATCACTATTCACGCCTCCCAGGCTATTTGTAATACAATGGATGAAAACTTGCAACAAACTTAACATGGTTAACAACAATTAAAAACGTCAATGACTAACACATAAAACGGTTACCCCCTAAATGGGCCATCTATACTATTTAGCCCATTACAAAGTCTTTGTACTGTTCGGGCCTCTTGCAAGTCCTTTTCCTGCTGGATCGCCCCTCACTTGGGCCTTCCTTGAGACCTGGATCCGCTACATCACTCCGGGCTCCAAAAGCAGACTTGTCCTCAAGTCTGAAGCCCACTGATACCGTATGAAGAGGCCCATGTTCCGCAACTTGATGCGGCCCACAAAGTTGGACTCCCATCTCGCCACCTGGATCCGCCAATAAGGGCTTCGCGCTGGGGAACGCAATCAAGGGTGGGGATTTTGCCGACACTGGCCAAGGAGCCGTAGCCGTGGGATCTATTGTAAGAGTGGATGCCAGTTGGGATCCATGAGTGGACTTGGACAGTGGATATAACACCGAATTTGGAGCCTCAATCACAGCCGTTGGACGTGGAGGGACAACAGTTGTCTTGGGATCACGCTGGTTAGTGCGGTTCCCAAAAGATGCAACGTCCTCCAGTGAAAGAGTGTTTGTCCTTGAGTTTCTCTACACAACACCCCTTCGTTTGCTTAGATCCTGTGAGCTGGTTGAACTATCAACTTGGACCAAATCCAGTTCATCCTCCCACGTTGAGTCGTCCGGCGACAGATCGGACCATTGGACGAGCACTTGGGTGATTAAAACACCTTTCCTCCAAACTGTCGTGTTCCCAAGATCGCTAGTGGTGTATGCTTGAGCGGGTTTTCTGCTGGTGTATTGGGAAAAGAATGGATCTTGAAAGGCGGATTGGATCGGAACGGCCGGAGGAGGGATACGTGAAACACCGGGTGGATCCGAGCCGTTGGAGGAAGTTTCAGACGATAAGCCATCGGTCCGACGCTCTCCTCGACCTCATACGGACCATAGTATCGAAGAGCCAACTTCTGAGACGACCTGCGACTCACAGAGAGCTGACAATACGGCTGTAAACGAACCAGAACCAAATCCCCTGAGGTAAAGGTCCAATCTTTTCTCTTTTTATCCGCCTGAGCTTTCATTACATGTTGAGCTTTGAATAAGTTCTCTTTCAATGTGTGTAAAAGTGACATGCGTTCGGTGAGGGTGGAGTCGACAGCTTCATTAGCGGAGGCACCCAAACAGTATGCCAGTAGATTTGGGGGAGAGCGGCCAAACATCACCTGATAAGGGGTCACACCCGTGGAAGAGTGGAATGATGTGTTGTAGTGATATTCGGCTAAACTGAGGAACTTGGACCACGAAGACGGATGGTGGTGTGAAAAAGCACGTAAGTAATTTTCCAAACACCTGTTAACTCTTCTGTTTGGCCGTCGGTCTGGGGATGATAACTAGAACTAAAATGCAGTTTTGTGCCTTGCAGTTTGAATAAAGAACGCCAAAAATCACTGAGAAAAATTGGATCTCGGTCAGACACGATGGACTCTGGTAGCCCATGGAGCTTGCCAACAAAGTCCCAGAAGAGCTGAGCAATTTTGGAGGCGGAGTAATGTGTTGGAAGTGGAATGAAATGGGCTGCCTTGGAGAATCGGTCTACCACCACCAAAACGACTGTGTACCCCGCAGACAAAGGTAAATGTGTGATGAAATCCATACTTAGGTGAGACCATAGCGTATCTGGTATTTGTAATGGTTGTAAAAGTCCTAGGGGAGAGTGGTTGGGGGGTTTTAATTTCTGGCAAATTTCACATTTCTGTATGTAGCTTTTGATATCTGCTCGTATTCCTTTCCAAGTAAAGTTTCTGTTGATGCGGTGCAGAGTAGCTTGGATCCCCGAATGGCCGCCCTGAACTGTTGTATGGTGTTCATGAAGAATTGATTCAATGAGAGAGGACTTTGCTGGACTGTAGATCCGGTTGCGATGGAAGAGCAACCCGTTGCGGACCCTCCAGTCGGGCAAGGAACTAGGATTCGTGTTTAATTCTTGTAAAAGAGCTGCAGTGTAGGGATCCTTTGTGTATTCGGATTGTAACATATTGGAACGATTAAGATGCGGGCCAGACAAGGCCATGATCTGGGGGCTGGGCTCAACCACGTCCCCTGTTGGTATTCTGGAAAGACCGTCGGCCACCGTGTTGGTTCTGCCGGTCTTGTAGACAATGGTATAGTTAAAACCCAACAATTTGGACAGAAATTGTTGTTGTTCAGGGGTCTGTATAACTTGGCTCATCAAGTTGTGCAAGCTTCTATGATCCGTGCGAATGGTAAATGGGGATCCAACCAGATACTGATGCCATTTGCTGATGGCTGAAGTGATCGCAAACATTTCTCGTACATAGACGGATTGTCTTTGCATTGCGGGAGATAGTTTGCGACTGTAGAAGGCTAATGGTTTTTCATTCTGTAGTAATACGACACCTATCCCCACGTCGGAAGCATCAGTTTCCACCACAAATGGTTGCGAAAAATCCGGTAACGTCAGAATAGGGGTTGTGATCAAATGTCTTTTGAGCTCCTGGAATGCCGTGGCAGCTTCTGGTGTCCAACGAAACCCATTCCTGGATAGGAGATCAGTGAGAGGACTAGCAATTGAAGCATATTTCTTAATAAACTTCCGGTAATACCCCGAAATTCCAAGAAATGCCCGCACTTGTGTAGTATTAGTAGGCATGGGCCACTCCACAATAGCCTTCAGTTTGTCAGGATCAGGTGAAACCCCATTGCCAGTGATAATATGACCCAAATAAGGAATTTCAGAACAGCCAAATGAACACTTTTCTTTTTTTGCAAACAGCGAGTGAGCTCGTAATGTGCGGAAAACTGACCCTAAATGATCGATATGTTGGGCCGGTGAGGTACTGTAGACCAATATGTCATCAAAGAAAATGACCACGAATCGCCTAAGGAACTCAGCGAATATCGTATTCATAGCTGCTTGAGAAGTGGAGGGTGCGTTAGATAAACCAAATGGCATAACTAAAAATTTAAAATGGCCATGATGAGTGCGAAAAGCCATCTTGTGGGCATCAGGGGAGTGCATCCTGATTTGATGATACCCCGAGCGTAAGTCCAATTTAGAAAAAATTGTGGCTCCATGTAGTTCATCCAGCAATTCATCAATGGTGGGAATAGGGAACTTATCCTGAACAGTGGTGGCGTTAAGGGCACGGTAATCAACACAAAACCGCCATGTGTCATCTTTCTTCTTGACTAAGAGCACTGGTGAACTAAAAGCAGAGTGGCTGTGTTGAATCACTCCTGTTTTCAGCATCTCCTGCACACATTTCTCAATTTCATTCTTTTGGCAATGTGGATAGCGATAAGGCCTCACTTGCACCGGTTTGGAATTCGGAAGTAGGTGAATGTGATGGTTAAAAGCGCGGTCTGGAGGAAGAGATGTTGGTTCAAGGAAGATATCAGTGAATTGCTGCAATAGATCCGCAATCTGTGGATTGTGCCTCCGCTTATCCACCTCAGTGGTGGTGTCCTCAGATTGAGTAGAAAAACACATCAAACAAGAAGAAATGGAATTATGAAGCATAAGCTTGTGTAGTTGGGATGCACTGATGTGGTGTGGATGAGCAGCAACTTCCCCTTTAAGTATTACCTGCTTATTGTTGTGAGCAAAAGACATGGTCAAAGTAGCGTAGTCCGTGAGAACTGGACCCAATGTGGACAACCATCGGACACCCAAAACCAGATTAGTCCCTTTTAAATCAATCACATAAACATCGATATGGAAGAAATGTGATTGAATTACAATAGGAACATTAGTACACTTGGTAGAGCAAAGTAAGGTATCACCATTTCCTACCCTAACTTTAAAAGGAGGAATAGCATGGAAAATTAAGTGTAAATGTGAGGCCATGCGAGAAGTGATAAAATTGTGAGTACTGCCGCCATCCACCAACACTTGAAGTGCTTGTCCAGAAATTGTACCTTGCATCCGAAAGGAATTAGAGGATTGATGACCAAATAAAGCATTAAAGCTGATTTCATGGACTACCTCCGGAATGGGTGATTCAGGGACTTCCACTGCCTGTTCGAGTGTGAGAGCAGGAGATGGTTGTGTATCATGGGTTTCATCCTCTGAACCTTCCAAATACAGCAAAGTTGCGCGGCCCTTACATTTGTGCCCACGGACAAATGTTTCATCACAATTATAGCATAAATTCTTGTCACGACGGGCTTGTCTCTCCTCTGCTGTCATTCTTTTAATGGGTATGGGTGGTAATGCGGAAGTGGGTTTAAGTGATGGAAATGGGGAAATGGTAGTGATAGGGGTGGCCGCAATAGGCTGTGGGGGGTTTGTATTTGACCGTGGAGTCCATGGTTTAGAAGAACGAGTGTCTGTAAACTGATCCTCATAGATCTTAGCAAAAGCAAACGCGGATGTCACATCAGCAGGTCGATGGACCAATACTGCTATGCGGATTTGCGGTTTCAACCCCGCGATAAAAAGACTTTTACGCATTATAGGAGTCAGATCTGGAACTCTACGAGCCACTAGCTCAAAAGCCATTTGAAATTCCACCACAGAACCAAATTGCTGAAGTTTGGCTAAAGAACCCAAGGGATCTTCAAATTCGGATGGACCGAATCTTTGGTTAATAGCAATGACGAAGGAAGGCCAATCAGGGAATTGGCCATGGGCAAACAGAGCCTCAAACCAACAAGAAGCAGGCATATCCAAGTTAAAAGATACTAAATTGAGCCGATCATTATCAGGAATGTGATAATAGCGGAAATACCGATCGACTGCAAATAGCCATGGTCCAGGATCTCCAGATCCGAATCTGGGAAATTCGATTTTCATGGATCGAAGTTGTTGAGGTGGGCGATGGGGAACAGCGCCCAGAAGTCCGGCCTGTTGGTTTGTGGTGAGGGTCGTCATTTGCTGTTGCATATTCTGCATTAAACCACACATCTCCTGTATTTGACGATTAAAATCATCTAACCGTTGGGTTTGTTGTAACTCGAATGATTCGAGGCGGTGGTCGAGAGATCTCTCCAAATGGGAGAATTGTTGTTCGTGGCCAGCGATCTGATTGGCTAAATCTCCGAGTCTGGTATTTTCTGCCATGACTCAATGAAAGCACCAATGTAACGTAGGTTACCTTTTGTTAAGCAAGTTGGAGGAGAGAAAAGAGAGAGAGGGAGAGAGAAATTGGGGAGAGAGAGAATTGTCCGAATTTTCTGTTATCACTATTCACGCCTCCCAGGCTATTTGTAATACAATGGATGAAAACTTGCAACAAACTTAACATGGTTAACAACAATTAAAAACGCCAATGACTAACACATAAAACGGTTACCCCCTAAATGGGCCATCTATACTATTTAGCCCATTACAAAGTCTTTGTACTGTTCGGGCCTCTTGCAAGTCCTTTTCCTGCTGGATCGCCCCTCACTTGGGCCTTCCTTGAGACCTGGATCTGCTACATCATCCCCTGCGTATTAATATGATGAAGCCATATTATGTCGTTCTCGAGGTAGGAAAACAATCAAATCACCTATGTTGCAGGATACGAGATATGATATAATATTTCCTCATGTTAATTCTAAAAAAAGTTAAATTTTGACATGTTAGGACATGTTTTGATATTATATAATATTTTTAATTTATGTAGTGTATATTATATTTAATATTCAATAATTTAACAAAAAAAATAAAGCTAAACTTATAATAAACATCAATTTTTCAAAGAAACATAATGTATCACAAATGTTTATATTAAACTTAATAAATTCGTAATCGTAATCTAACGAATCTAATAGTTGGAACTCAAAATGCAATGTAACATAACCTTTGAAATTTTTTTGAGTCTTTGCAATGAATATTGAAGTGTCGGACACAACACATCAGAATTTTTGAAGTATCGGTGTTTCATAGTAACTCAGTACTAGATAAATGTACACCCTTTACTATGAAATTTCATATAATATTCTATACAAAGAACCACACATCCACTAAGAGGTTCGTTTGGATTAAACAATTTGTTACGTACATACAATAGCCAAACTAATCTCGTCGAGTATCAAAATAAATAATTCAACATGATTCTTCTATATTTTCTTTATAAGCTTACAACATACAAAAAACAAAAACTAAGGTCGAAATACTAAGTTTGTGCATCATTTTATAGCAACAGCAATAGAGACGAAAGTACCTTGTTAAATAACAAGAGAGAAGAGAGGAATATTGAAATAAAATTGTGTGCATTGAACTGATGCAAGATATACAATATATAGACATACTAATTGGCTTAGTCCAAACCTAATACAAATTCTAATGAAATAAGGAAATAAATATTTACAGATATACAAAAGATATATTCTTTCTAACAGTTCACCCACAAGCTGGAGCGTATAGATCATATGCACCAAGCTTGTTACATATGAACTCTATTCGAGGACCCCTCAAAGACTTTGTAAATATATCTGCTAATTGATCATTAGAGGATACAAAACTAGTTGTAATTTCACCAGCAAGAATCTTTTCTCGAACAAAGTGACAGTCTATTTCTATATGCTTGGTTCTTTCATGAAACACTGGATTTGATGAAATATGCAGAACTGCTTGATTATCACAAATGAGAGTTTCCTGTCCAGTGTCTCCAAACTTAAGCTCTCTGAGAAGTTATTTAAGCCAGATGAGCTTGCAAGTAGTAGTCTCCATAGAGCGGTATTCTGCTTCAGCACTTGATCTGGAAACTACATTTTGTTTCTTACTTTTCCAGGAAATCAACTTGCTTCCAACAAAGACACAATACCAACAAGTAGATCTCCTATCAGCTGGACAACCAGCCCAATCAACATCACAGTACCCAACAACTTTATCATGACCTTTATCTTCATATTCAAGGCCTTTTCCTGGAGATGCCTTGATATACTTAATAATACGAATGACGACATTCCAATATTCTTGACATGGAGAATTAAGAAATTGACTGACCACACTAACTGCAAATGAAATATCAGGCCGAGTGGCTGTAAGGTAGTTCAATTTCTCAACCAATCTTCTATACTGCTCAGGATCTGGAAAGGGTTCCCTCTGATTTGGTAGAAGCTTGATACTTGGATCCACAGGAGTATCAACAGACTTAGAATTTAACAAAGCAGTTTCTTCAAGAATATCTAGAGCATATACCAAGAATATCCATCTTTAGATTGGGCCAACTTGATTCCCAAGAAATATCAAAGTTTTTCAAGATCCTTAGTCTGAAAAGGGTGACATAATTATTGTTTTAAGTGAGTGATCCCACGACTATCACTACATGTGATGACAATATCATCTCATGACTATTCATACCACAAGTAGTTCATGATTTCCAAGGGGTGCAGTTACAATGTATGACACACCAGGGTGCTCCTTCGCTGCCTCTGCGCTTAAGGAAGGAATATCCTGCATAATATAGTTGAGTTCAAAAAATTTGCCACTTTCTATCTTCATCAAGTCGAAGAAATCATATGACAATTTATACAAGGGTATGACAGAGTTCTAAGCAGGCCTAGCTGACTCCAATGTCTACCAGGAGCAAGGAAAAAGGGACCGAGAATAATGTGGTTCGCACCTTTTGGAAAGCATCCCGTATTGATGGTTCTGCTAACTCCTGAAAATTGTATAAATATTATTAAAGCATCAAGAAATTGCTCTAAAGCTACAATTGTGTCAAAAAATGCAAAAGCATAGATGTGGCTAAATAACAACCACTGCTCCCGAACAATTCGAACTCAAAGATGTGGCTAAATGCATAAAGAAAATTCTGTTACAGCTATTTGTTAATTTCTAGCTTCCAGACATAGCATGAAAGGAAGGGAAGAAGCTAACTAAATTTCCTCACGAACTCAAATCATGTTTTATTGTGCATGCTAAAAACCTAAGGAAAATGCTAAGAATCCAAAGGTAATGCCAGACTAGGTCACATGACACATGCTTGCAAGATTAAATAATCAAATAAAGACCAAGTAAGGTTTATCCTTAAATAGAAGCAAGAGATTCCCAATTGGCTATAGACTATATAGCAAATGCTGAAACTCAAGTATCTATTTACTATTATTCAAATTTCATATTCTATCTTCATTTTGACTTTCTGTATTTAACATGAACAAAAACTCAACAGATTACAGAAAATTACCATATGAGCAGGCTCCACAATCTCGTACCCAGTTTTACTTTTAAACATCTTCACAAATTCATCTGACATTCAAAACAAGAAAACTTTTAGACATCAAATTAAATTATTCCCCAAGTACATAAACTTTTTTTTTTCAAAAAAAAAAGAAAAAAGAAAAAAAGAAAAATTTCATGTATCAAATTAATGGGATAGGTTATTCTGCCTACTCTTATTTTACCTACCCCTTTCAATATCGTTCGGTTACAGTTTCATCCATCGGTCGATATTTGCAATATAAATAAACCTTTTTTTCCCCTTTCTTTCTCCTCACTTCCTCCCACACCCTTTCTCTCTCCTCCCCTTTCTCCTCACTTTAATCTTTTTTTAAAAAAATAAATAAAGAAAAACCTAAAATAGTTTATTGAAAAGAGAGGTATTTTTGGGATATTTTTAATACACTCCAGGAGCATAAAAAAAATTTGTGGTCCTTTTCCTTTTTTGGTAAAAAAAATTACTCTTATATCCGTCTCTTTTCTTATATTTCCTCCTTTATCCTCTTTGTTTTCCCTTTTTGGACCGGACTATCATGTCCCGGGTGCACAGTAAAAGCGCTCGTATTTTTGAATACCTCATTTTGAGGACCAAGGGTTTATCATATGTTATCTATCTGTCTCTCTCTCTCTCTTAATGCTAGGTTCGAACCGAACACTTGAGGATTGAAGATAAACTCCCAAACCAACAAGCCAATCGGGGAACCAGCAATGTACGTTACTAAAAGAACATATTTAAAGTAATAAAATAAGATGATGTGTTCTCAATACAACGTTAGAAAATTCTATTGGATAGGATATAATTTATCTCTCTCTTCCTGAGAGAATAATTCTATTGGATAAGGGAAAATGTTATAATTATTATCTAATTTTCTTACTACTTGTTACTACTAAATCTTAACCGTTGATTTTCATCAATATAATAGTTGTAATTTATGAGGTCATACTTATTAATTAATTATTAACTTGCAATAAATTACAACCGTTAGATTGATGGAAATTAACGGTTAAGATTTAGTTGGAATAAGTAGTAAGAAAAAATAGATAGTAAGTATAACCTTTCCCTTGGATAGGATATTACTTTTTGGGCAAGTTAAATTCTGAAATCTAATTGGAATGTCATTGGACCAATCACTCTTTGATTAAGTGCATGTTTGGATCCTCTTATTTTTAAGCTAGAAGCTACTTATAAGCATAAGTTAGGCCAAACAGGTTTTGAAAAAAGCTCTTATAACGAAAAGCTTTTTTTTTTATAATGAAGAAAAAGCTGAAAATTAAAAGCTCCTAGGAGGAGCTTTTTTTAAGCTCTTATCTATTTTTCTTGAATTGTGTGCTTTTTTTTAAATGAAGAGTGATAAAGATAGAGAGGGATAATTTTCTTGAAATATGTGCTTTTAAGTAATTTTTAAGCTAAATTTTTTATGTAATTTCCAAACAGTTTTTAGCTTCTTTTTTTAAGCTTTAGCTTATAAGTAGCTTTTAGCTTAAAAATAAGAGGATCCAAACATGCTCTAAGAATTTTCATCATTCTTCCATGTTTTAAATTTCTATATAATTAATGAAGAATTTTCTAAACATTTAGAGTTGCCCTCGTAGCATTGGAATGATATTTTATAGTTGGTATTGTCGAATTCATAGATGCAAACCATAAATAAAATGATTTTCCGAGCAAAGGTAATTTACCTCAACAACTTTTGTGCATGTCTTGTGTTGAGTTATTTTCATAAAAAATTAACATATTTAAAAGGATAAAATATATTTATTATTTTTTAGGGGTTTAATTTTCTAAGAAATTGAAGGATTTTATGTTTGATTTAAAAAATAGTAATAAGAGAAAAAAATATCAATTATAAAATCTAAAAAAAAATAATGTTTCTTCTCCGTCATGAAATAAAATTATTTTCTACAAACCCACGTTGTTTTGGGGTTTGAAAAAAAAATACATAATAATAATAAAAGAAAAATCAAATTAAAAAAAAACTTATAAACTCAGGAAAAAAAATTAAAATATTGTTATTTTAATAAATAATTACGAATATATAATTTCTTTTAGAATTATTTACGAATTTATTGAACTCATTCACGTCTAATTTGGGCGTGACCATTCATGCCTGAGTTAGGCATGATTCACGAGACACGTCTAAATTAGACATGACTTATATGGTGTTGACACGTGCCACAAAAAGTCAACAATTTTATCGTAAAAATTCGGAATACCATAACTTTTACGTCTTGTACCCGAACTAAATATTTTTTTTTAATTCCCTATAACTTTTTAAGATCTTTGTAATGACACCTTATCTGACATATTTTATCTCTCAAAACACATATTGAATTTGCAACAATAGTACTATAAGAGCGTCTAAACCCAAAAGCCTCCGAGTTTTTTTGGAATCAACATCAAACATAGTCTTCTGTCTATTATAATCTCTTTATCCTTATCTTATGACTTGTATTCTTATCACTATGAATTGAGATATTATCTTGTAAATCATGGCCTGAAATTAAAGATGGCACTAAGTGTGTTAGTCCATTTATAAATAAGAATACTTAATGTCATAGTATACTCTACCTTGGTTGCTTGTTTGCTAGGATTTAATCCCCTTGTGTCTATCAATATATATATATATATATATACTCTACCAAGTGTTTGAAAAAATAATAGTATATAATATTGGGAGAAAAGAAAGTGCCACAATATAAAAGAGCGAGAGAAATTGGTGAGAATATAATCTGTGAGAGAGATTGTGAGAATTGTATGTTTTTTTTATACATGAATTCTATGTTCTTTAAGTTGCATAAAAATATACAAAACTTTTGATGTATTGCATTCAAAGTAGATAAAAATTTCTCTCCATGTTCTGCTTCTTTAAATTTATAACATTTTGTAACTTCGTAACTACAAATACGCCATCCAATTTCAGGTTTTTCGTGGCCATCCAATCAAATTTGTGATCCCAGGTTTAACTTGACTTATTGATTAAACAACAGAAAAACATATAATTTCATCTGAAGTGAAGTTTTGATTTCTTAAAAATAGACTCATAAAATATGAAAACAAAATTTCAACTATATTTTCCTTTGTTTTAGACCATTAAAAAAATTATGACTTATTTTGGTTCGGAAAAAACTTGAAGACTTCTGGTTTAAACATCCTTATAATACCATTGTTACAAATTTGAATTGTGTTTGTGAAAGATAAAATATGTCAAATGAGTTGTCATTGCGTATATTTCAAAAATTATATTGAATTAATAAATTATCTGATTCATACTCCAAGTTAAAAATTATGGCCTTCCAAAATTTTAAGATTAAAATATTGACTTTTTACCAATTTTTTTAATCCATTTCTCATCTTGCTGATAATAAAACTTCTCATTACACCCATTATAATTATATATTATGAGAAGTACATAATTATAATATTAAAATTATTTTCTCTTTTTTTAAGAAGTTATTTGCTGACGTGAAGAGAATTTTTTTTTTAATATAATAATTATGTACTCCCGAAATACCTAGTTATAATTAATGATATAATAAGATTTTTTTTGCAGCATGAGAAAAAATGGACCCTTTTAGGGACTAATGTTTCTAGGAGATAAATTTTATCTACTATACACATAAAAGTGTGTGAGGCTCATGTGAGTCCATGTAAGAAGAAGAGAGAGAAATAAAAAATATGAGTCTCATACATTTTTATGCAATGTTATTAAAACTGGCCCGGTCATTGATCCGGTCGAGGTACTGGGTCACTGGTTCAACCGCATGACCCGGTCATTATATACAATTTTATAATATATATTAAAAAATTATAAACATACTAAAATAAAAATAAAAAAATGATTAAAATTTCAAATATTTTAATATAAAAATAAAAATAAATCACATATTATTATCCAATAAAGGATCAAACAAAAATATAATGATCGTGATACGGGGCTTTAGGTTCAGAAAATGATATCTCTAACTATAAGTCAAATCAATTTTTTTTGCATAGTGCATAATTGAGATAATATTAGTATTGCAAATACATAACTTATGTGAGTCAATAAGTAAAAAAAAAAATTCAAATATGTCTATTATGATTTTGTTTTTGAAAAAAAATTTGGAGATTTTTTTTTGTGATCGGGCCGGGTCACCGGTTTTCAAAAAAACCGACCGTGTCGCGCCGGTTCTGATACATGGCCGGTTCGTTGCTTCAACTGGACCGATTATATGACCGATTTATCGGTTCCCGGGTTGACTGGCCGGATCGGTCCGGGTTTAATAACACTACTTTTATGTGTAGTAGGAGATACATTTATTTCTTAGGACATAAAAAGAATAAACTTTTTTTAACCTAAAAAGATATAATAATTCAAGTTTTCACTTTTCATCATCGAGTTTATAAGTTTTACTTTTTTAAAAAAAAAATTGCTTTTATAATTATATTTTATTATCTCTTATTACTATCTTTTAAATCAAACATAAAATCGTTTAATTTTTAAGAAAATTGAACCTCCTTAAAAGAAATAATCAATTTCTTTTATCCTTTTAAATATATTAATTTTTTATGAAAATAACTCCAACAGAAGACGTGCAGAAAAGTTGTTGAGGTAAATTACCTTTGCTTTGAAAATCATAAGATACGTCATTTTAGGAATTAATGTTTATCATATTTTATAAGATAATTTTATCTGTTATATACGTAAAAAAGTGTGGGGATCTATATGGAGACATGAAATAGAAAAAAAAAAGGATTTAATATATCTACATTAAATGGAGATAATTTATTTTTCGTACGTCCAAAACGATGTCATCTGAGGTTAAGAAAAATGTATTTTTGAAACTCTAATTTATTCTAGTATTATATTAATTTTTATTATTATAATTTTTAATCTCTCAATCCCAAAATAATATTACTTTTGACTTTTTGGAGATATCTTTATTTTCGGTAATCGGATAAACATTAAACACAAAAAGAAATTATGAGCCCCACATATTTTTATGGATTTATTTTTTCTGCAATTAATGCAGATAAATTATTTGCAGTAAGCCCAATATGACGTCGTTTTGGAATCATGGTGTTTTTATAATTTTAATTTATTTCAGAGTTATAATAATCTTTATATTTATAATATTTTAAGATTTCAATATCAAAACGACATCGTTTTGTGAATAAATGCCGATAACTTATATGTAGTAATTGTATAAATATTTTTTCCTATTTTTATGTGTATAAGAAATAAAATTATCTTGATAACATCATAAATGTTAATCTCATCATTTGATTGAGGTTATTTTTCGCCGGTAGCATAAAAGAAAAATTTCTCCATCCGAGACAAAAAAGGGGGCCCACTGCTTTAAAAATAAAAGAGTTGCCATATTTTATTTAGGGTTTATCATCTATCATTCAACATGATCATAAAAAATTTCCTACACACACAACATTTTGTGGGGCCCGCGGCAAAAAAAAAAACTACGGCACGCTAAATGAATCTCTATAACATAACACAATCACTTTTCTATAATATAACTCTGATAAAACCATTTTATTTATGCTTTGCATCTTCGTATTCGACCATACGAACGATAAAATTATTACTTTAAATATATTCTTTTAGTGATTGACGTTGCTTCTTTCCGGAATTGCTCGTTGGTTTGGAGTTTATCTTCGATCCTCGAGTGTTCGGTTCAAACCCAGCATTCGGAAAGAAGCGAAGAGGGCATGTGGTGATCAATGATGATACCAACATAAACGAGGTATTCTAAAATACCTCTCTTTTTAATGAATGAATATTTATTATTTTCTTTTTCATTAATTTTTTTAAAAAAATATTAAACAATAATATAATACTCCTCGATATATATGTCAAAAGATTACAAAAATAAATAAATAACCGTAGACAATTTTTACTTAACACCCCACATATATTGGCTTAATTTTGACATATTCTCATGAAGTTGACAAAACCAGTTCATGAAGACTTATTAAATCTTTGTGTAAGGAAAAATATAGAGACCAGTTCAATGCCTCTTGCTTTTGAATACACACTGTCTGCGTTGTGAAAAATTCACCCATCATACACATACATACACAAGCGGAAATTTTTAAGGTACCACTGTGGTACCATTTACTCAGTGGGGAAGACCAATCACAAAAGGAGAGAGAAGATGAAAGTGAGATAAAAAAAATAAATAAATAAAATGGCAAATTTTGAAAGGAAGTGATAGGTACGACAGTGGTACCAAAAGTTTGCTCTACACAAGCAAATATACAAGAGTATTCCAAAACGTGTTACTAGAGACAACGTTAGTGTCTTCAAGGCTTTGGCATCTTGTGCCTTTGCCTTTGATCCAAACCCATTGTGATATTTACAAGTCTAGAATAGAATAAAATGCATGATTCAATGTACCTTATATTCATATTTGGTTTATTTGAATAAACACAGTTTATTTTATTATTAGTATTATTATACCTGTGATTTGTGAATGTTGGGCGTTTGGTAGAGGAGAATTTTTTTTTTTTTTTGTGCGGGAATCTCAATTTTTCAAAAATATGATTTTTATATTCAGTTTATGATAATATCCGGAAATTTAAAATTTAGAAAAATTCAGTTTGCCGGGAATCTTGGAGAATGATGCGTAGTTAAATTAAACAGAAACCGGGTAGAATTGTATTAACCACAAAATCTTCTACACTTGGACAATTTTTTATTTTTATTTTTTTGAAGTTTAGCCTACATAATTAAAATAGTAGCAAAATAATGATTTTTAAAGCTAAACATATGTATAAATCCAAATTAAAGAAACAAAAGATCGAGTAAATTTTCACTTAAATTTCAAACCTTTAAGAATATAGACTGAATAAAAGTGAAGCAACTAAAAGGAGCAATTAAGCCAAGAAACGAGCTAGAACATATGTTCAAAACCAAGTACACGAACTTAAAGGTGAAAACAGAGCAAAAGAAAGCAAGTTCTACGTTGTGGTTTTTCTCTGCAATTAACTAGCAAAACCAATTAAATTATTGAATAATGGTACAGGAGTACAAAATCTTTTACAAAGGATTCTTCTACCAACGGATCAAATGATAAATCACAATAAGAAGATTAATATCACATCTCAACCCAAAATCTCAAAATAGTAGGTTTACGGGACTTTCGTGGTTATATGGTATTCAGTTAATTTATTTTTAATCGATGCGTGACTTTGTTACTGTAACACCCCATTCTAGAACCAGTTTGTTATCATTACGTATGATATTAAGTACAGTTACAATTAGTAGTTGATTAAAACATGGATAAACTTTTTTTTCTTAAAACATATGTTCACTGTTTAAAACACTTTCCGTATTTATAAACAATTCAAATTGTAATTATAACTCATACAAATTGCAGAAACATCTAATCCCGCTTAAACATAGCATACCACTATGAAGTTCTCATAAACAACATGGCTTAACATGACAATAAAGATAGTTAGTCACACAAGGTGATAATCTCCTACCAATATCGCCAAAACAAAACGGACAGAGCTCCATTTGTTTTTCGGACATCTAGGGATAATTCTCACATGATATCTCAACCTGATAAACAATTCAATAAATACTGACATCACCTCAGTCTATCCAATAGACGTACAAGCATTTTCAACATAATTGTATCAAAATACATAAATATCCACAGACTACATAAGTGGGAACTTAACAATACAAAATATATGATCAAAGTCCTTTACATGCACCAACAACATGAAAGATATCTAATAACTATGATCATAGGCTAAGTCCCTCCTCCATGCATCAATAGTACATACTTTCAAAATAAGATTATATAAACATATGATGCTACAGTCATCCAAAATAACATGCCATATGCAAGTACATAATATACAAATGTAGTCTATTAGGGTCCCCTGCCAATGGATGCTCCTGCATCATCCGTACCTGAAAGGAGGTCCCCACAACACGGGGAGAGATATACATATATATATCTCAATAAACCAGGGGGCCTTGGAGATTCCTCCACCCCCAAGTTCACTTCAACATAAAAGCAATAAATCATATGATACAAATATACATATCCATGCTATGAAAATAATGCTCATCCAAACATTCCTCCATTATGCTCATGCCACAATAACAATAAATCCTACTGGCCATACAATCTACACTCTATAAATTATATAAGGAAATCATGACCATACAAAGATGGAAATAAATATAACCGTTGGATCAACATAATCGATCTAACGGTGAGATTGATTGGTAATAACACAACTTGGTTGTTACAATATCCTTCCCCTTTTTTTATTTAACATTATATAATAATTCAAATCTTCATAATTGAGTTTATTAAGTTTTTTTAAATTTTTATTTTTCTTTTATTATTATGTATTTTACTAAAATATGCTAAATATTTTTTTAAGGGAAAAGTTCACCAATATTCTTATGGTTTGTTTCAGAATCACCTATGTCCCTGTGAGTGAGTTTTTTTATTATATATGCCCCTGTAACTTATAAAAAGTAAAAGACCCAGGGGCATATGTGATAAAAAATATACCTTTTGCAAATCACAGTGACATATATGATAAAAATAAAATCACAAGGACATAGGTGATTCTGAAGTAAACTATAGAGATATTGGTGAACTTTTCCCTTTTTTTTTAAACCCAAAACAACATGAGTTGTAGAAAATAATTTTATTTCATGTTGAAGAAGAAAAAAATATTTTTTAAAAAATTATTTTTATAATTAGTATTTTATTTTCTCTTATTACTATTTTAAAATCAAAACATAGAATCCTTCAATATTTTAGCAAATTAAACCCCTAAAAAATAATAAATATCTTTTATCCTTTTAAATATGTTAACTTTTTATGAGAATAACTCAACACAAGACATGCACAAAAGTTGTTGAGGTAAATTACCTTTGCTTGGAAAATCATTTTATTTATGGTTTGCATCTATGAATTCGACAATCCCAACTATAAAATATCATTCCAACGCTACGAGGGCAAGTCTCAATGTCTAGAAAATTCTTCATTAATTATATAGAAATTTAAAACATGGAAGAATGATCAAAATTCTTAATCAAAGAGTGATTGGTCCAGTGACATTCCAAATAGATTTCAGAATTTAATTTGCCCAAAATATAATATCCTACCCAATAGAATTCTTTTCTCAGGAAGAGAGAGATAAATTATATCCTATCCAATAGAATTTTCTAACGTTGTATTGAGAAAACATCATCTTATTGTATTACTTTAAATATGTTCTTTTAGTAACGTGCATTGATGGTTGTCAGAATGAGGTATTCTAAAAATACCTCTCTTTTCAATGAATTATTTTAGGTTTTCTTTTTTATTTAATTTTTAAAAAATAATAAATCTAATTCTCTTATCCTATCCGTTCTTATCATAACTTATTCACCAAACGAGTCTTAAATTACTATAAAAAATACAATTGATTATACATTAACATTAATCTTTAGAAATGAATAAGAGTAAGCAGTCTATAGTTGTTAAAGAATGTTTCATCCAATGCCCAACTAATAAAATATTAACTACCGCGTTTTAATTAATGAAGACTTACTAAGCCTTTATGTGCTTTGTGTAAGAAAAATATAGAGACCAGTTCAATGCCTCTTGCTTATGAATACACACTGTCTGCATTGTGAAAATCTCACCCATCATGCACATACATACACAAGCAAATATACAAGAGTACTGCTAAAACGTGTTCCTAGACACAACATGAAGATTGGTTACTTGATCTTCACTATTTTCTTGGCTTTGGCATCTTGTGTGGACTTTTGTGTGGCTATCAATGACACCAAGACTGGTGGTATGTACCTTAGTGCTGTTTTTATTTCCACATATTATGCATTTAATCGTAAATAATAAAAAGGGTAAGTCTTGGTGCATAAAGTTGTATGAGTAGCGAGGGTATGTATAGGTGAGGGCACTGGCGGACTTATTTGATGCTCCTGTCCGCACGTGCAGATATGAACTTTTAAGTAATTTTTTTTTTTAACAAAACGGATAATTAGGTAAAGATGAAATAAAGATGAGATTTTCTTCTCTCTTTCTCTTTATTTAGTTGGTCACACAACATGCGAACCTCATTCTCCGCCTCCTTAATCGCTTAACACAATATTGCACACTGCTTCGGTTTTTAGGTCTCAAATAATCACGAATATGCTTTGCTAATTTTTGGGGCATAGCTTGCTCAGTGAGGGTCAATAATATGCAACTTTATTCTTGCATCTTTGCAAAGATATTGTTTCCCTAACTCAAATTCGTGACTTTCTGGTCATAAGGAATAACCTTACTACTATTTCAAGACTAATCCTTGATTTAATCTTAAATAATATTCCAATCCAAAATAATATGAGTAAGGATATTCTAACTACTAAAAATTCTCACTACTAACTTACTACCCATCACATCATCATTGGATCAAAGAGAGAGAATGTTAAAAAGTTTTTGAAGAGAGAGAAAATTTTAATCTAATGGTGATTAGATAGGTAGTAAATTGATAGTTAAAAATTCTGGTAGTTAGAATATCCCTCCTCAAATAATATTCCAATTCGCACATATCTCAAGAAGTTCTTACTAAGGCTTTTTAAGTGGACAATAAAATAATTGATAATCTTTAAAAGCAATTCTGGATGAACAACAACATAAATAGAACTAGAAGTTGTAATATTATTTGAAGGGTTTTATTAATCTCATGGTTAAAGGAGATAAGTTATCTCATGTCATAGAGATAAACTTGTGGTCTTCACCACCTAAAAAATAAAAAGAAAAGAAATGAAAAAGGTGACACAGTTATCGAAGAGTGTGTAGGAGAGAAATTTACCACATGTAGCATAAGAGTAGTTTTTCCCATATTTGACCACTAAATTTATTTGAATTGTTTGGATTTTTTTCTCCTTTCACCCAGTGCCACCATACTGGTGATTATTGTGATATTTACAAGAAATCTAGAATATAATAAAATGCAAGGTTAGCTGTACCTTATATTCATATTTGGATTTTTTGAATAAACAAAGTTTTATTTTTATTTTTTTATTGTACTCGTGAATGCCATGCAGATTAAATTAATGCAAACAGGGTTGAATTATATTTGTCTTGGAGTCTTCTACACTCGAAAAACTGAAGTTTAGCGCAATTGTAGCAAGATAATGGATTTGAAGTCTAAACAGATACATTAATTCAAGTTAGAGAACCACAAGATCTTAGCCATTGGATACTTTTTTGTGTAAGTTATGATTCAGTCACTCAAATATTCCCAGCAAGTTTTTCAGTTAAAATTCAAATAAAGAGGGAAGGTATTTGAACGAAGTGAGAGAGTGATAAGATCCCACTTCGAGGGTGGGTAACCTCCTTTAGACTATAGTAAAAGATGAAGAAGAAATTAACTTGTTGATTGATTGATTGATAGTGGATAGCCAATTGGCTTAAATACACAAAGGAAAGGTAAAAGACAAGGACTAACAAATGGTGCTATGCACTAACAGAAAGCACTATAACACTCCCTGCTAACAGAATGCAGGCACAAAATGGAACTACGTTCCTTCTTCTAACAACTCCCTAACAACTCCCTACAATTACTCAACCAACCTCACATGTGCAGCATTTTAATAAACTAATTCAGATGGTAATCACTCATCCATTTGGGTTGGCTTTTGTGTCTTTTGGCCCATCGAGTCTTGGGTGTAATCTGTGGATCCAATGGGTACTCTTCCTCTTGGCCCATTGCCCCTTCTGATTGGGGGTCCGTATCATCCCTTTCCCCTTCAGAATCCACATTGTCCTCAAAGTGGAAGGAAGGATAAGTGTTTTGAAAATCCGTGAGCAACTCCCAAGTAGCATCTTCTGGGTACAATCCTTGCCATTGAACTAAGATCTTAGTTTGAGATGCATCAGTTCCCTCCTGAGTATTCAGTATTGCTAAAGGTTGGATCAGTGGTTGGTGATCAAGTGCATCTGGTGGTAACTGTAGAGGTTGATCTGGATTGGGCGTGTCAGCAGCAAAGAAGGGTTTCAATAAGGATGAATGAAATACCGGATGTATTTTGGAGTCTTTAGGGAGCTCCAATTCAAAGGCTACCGGATTGATGCAGCGCACGATCTTATACGGCCCATAAAATCTTTTGGCTAATTTTTTTGAACGCGAGCCCGTGACAGAAGTCTGACGGTAGGGTCGTAGACGGACCATTACCCAATCCCCTTCATGGAAGTCATGCTGTCGTCGGTGTTGATCCGCGGAGAGTTTCATGGCTGCCTGAGTTTTTAAGAGTCGTTGCCTTAGACGTTGTAGAAGTACCTCTCTAGTGCTGAGTTCGAAATCAACTGCTTCAATGGAGCTACTGCCAAGGACATACGTGGGAATGTTTGGGGGTGCTCTTCCATAGACAACTTGGAAGGGTGTCGTGCCTGTGGACGAATGAGTGGTGGTGTTGTAGCACCATTCGGCCCAGGGAAGGAATTTTCCCCATAGACTTGGCTGCTCATGAACAAAGGACCGAAGGTACTGTTGCAGGATTCTATTTACCACCTCGGTTTGACCATCACTTTGCGGGTGGTAAGCGGTGGACATTCGAAGCTTAGTACCGTTGCGTTTAAATAGCTCCTGCCAAAACCGACTTAGGAAGATGGGGTCACGGTCGGAAATCATACTTCTTGGCATCCCGTGTAGGCTACAGATCATCTGGACAAACAACTCAGCAACTTTAGAAGCAGTAAATTGAGTAGGTAGCTTACCGAAATGGGCTGCTTTGGAGAATCGATCGACAACCACAAGAATGACGGTGGAGCTTTGGAAGGAAGGCAGCCCTGTGATGAAGTCTAGGGAGATGTCCTCCCACACTTGAGTGGGCGGTTCAATTGGTTGTAAGAGACCAATCGGAGCTTGGTGGGAGGATTTCATCTGTTGACAGATCAAGCAACATTTAACAAAGGCTGCCACATCCTGTTTCATGCCCTTCCAATAAAAATTCTCGCGTAGCCTGCTAAGGGTCTTACTGATACCAAAATGCCCAGCTAGTGGGGACGCATGGAATTCCAGTAAAAGAGTTGGTTTGAGGGGTGAGGCTGCCGGAATAAGGATCTTATCTTTATAAAGAAGCACCCCTTGCACTGCTCGTATAAAAGGGTGTGAAGATGGATCTTTTTCTAGTTCTTGCAACAGCTGCTGCACCTCAAGGTCGGTGTTGTATGTCTCTTTGAGTTTTGATATAAACTCGAATTGCGGAACAAAGAGCACCATCAGTTTTACATTGGGATGCTCTACTCGGGATAAGGCATCCGCCACCTGGTTTGAAGCGCCAGGTTTATATGCTATAGTGTAGTCGTACCCCAAGAGCTTGGACAAATAATATTGTTGCTCCGGGGTCTGAATGATTTGAGTCATGAGCTCACGAAGACTTCGCTGATCCGTGTGAATTGTGAAACGTCGGCCAAGTAGATAGGGACGCCATTTGCGGACAGCCTCCGTAATGGCATGTAGCTCCCTTACATAGGTAGAGGCTTGAAGTAGGCGACCAGAAAATTTCTTGCTGAAGAAACACACAGGGTGTCCACCTTGTAACAATACGGCCCCCATGCCTAAACCAGAAGCATCGGTCTCTAGCACAAAATCGGAGTCAAAATCAGGAAGGTGCAGTACAGGGGCCTGAGTCATTGCACTCTTCAACTGCTCAAAAGCCATTCGGCCATTTTCCGTCCATTCGAAGGCATCGCGCTTCAACATGTCCGTTAGTGGTGCAGCGACGGCTGCGTATCCTTGAACAAATTTCCTGTAGAAACCAGTCAGGCCCAGAAAACCCCTTAGTTGTTTGAGGGTAGCTGGCAACGGCCATTCCACCATTGCACGGATTTTTTCCGGATCTGGCCCCACACCATCCTTGGAAATAATATGCCCCAAATAATTAATAGACTCCTGGGCAAATGAACACTTGGTTCCCTTCAAGAGAAATTTATTCTGCAGTAGACAAGCAAAAGTTTGCCGGAGGTGGCTTATATGCTCAACCTCAGTCTTGCTGTAAACTAAAATATCGTCAAAAAAAACAATAATAAATTGACGAAGATAGGGCTGAAACAACCGATTCATAGTTGCCTGGAATGTCGCCGGAGCATTGCACAGCCCAAATGGCATCACTAAAAACTCGTAGTGTCCGTCGTGAGTCCGGAAAGCCGTTTTGGCCACGTCGTTGGGGTGCATGCGTATCTGGTGGTAACCCGAACGCAGATCGAGCTTGGAAAAACACTGGGCCCCATGTAATTCGTCCAGAAGCTCATCGATAGTTGGGATCGGAAAGCGATCTTTCCGTGTGATGGAATTCAGAGCGCGGTAGTCCACGCAAAAACGCCAGGAGCCATCTTTTTTGCGGACTAACAGAACAGGGGAGGAAAAGGAGCTCGTGCTTCCTTGGATTAACCCGGAATCGAGCATCTCACGAACCTGCTTCTCGATTTCGCGTTTCTGGAAGAAGGGGTATCTGTACGGTCGAACATTAACCGTTGCGGAGTCGTCGGTCAGTGGGATCCTGTGATCCACTTCGCGCGGTGGTGGAAGCTCACCCAGATTCGCAAAGAGCGGCTCAAATTCGTCCAGCAAGGCGAGGAGCCATGGTGGTGTGGATGGAGTAGTCGGCGGTGGGATAGAGCTAGGGCACACTTCTAATTGAAAAAGTTCCACAATAGAGTGTGTGGATGTCATCCTGCGCAGCTGGGCCAACGAAATTTCCTGAAGCCCATCCGACTTGGACCCAATTAGCTGAACAATTTCCCCATTCTTGACAAATTTCATGGTGAGATCCCCATAGTCTGTTAGGATGGGTCCCAGGGTTTTTAACCACTGGACCCCCAGGACCAGGTCCGTCCCACTAATGGGTAAAACTAGAAGGTCCACATCGAATTGGTGCGGCCCAAAGTGGAGTGGCACAGCCTTACAAAGAAGAGAACACTCTAACTCATCCCCATTTCCCACCACTACTGGAAACCCTTGGGTCTCTTGTGTAGGCAAGCCCAAAAATCGAACAATCCTGTCCTGAATAAAGTTGTGGGTGCTCCCACTATCTACCAAAATGTTGAGCTCAGTTTTACCGATTCGGCCTTTTACCCGCAAGGTCCGAGGAGCGCTCTGGCCCACCAAGGCATTAAAGCTGATCTGGCCCACGTGGTCTTCTTGTTCTTCGGTGGTGTCATCTGAGTGGACCGACGATGGCAGAGGTAAGTTCAGGTCAGCAGGTGGGTAATCACCTTCAAATGCTGAATCGGCAATCAGCATCATGAACAACCGCTTACACTTGTGTCCTGGGCGGTACTTTTCATCGCAGTTGTAGCATAGTCCCTTTTCACGTCTGATGGCAGCTTCTTCCGGAGATAATCGTTTCATCATGGGTCTTCCCTTCGGTGCTGGATCTGGTTTGGTGGTTGCGACGGTTGCAGGTGGCGGAGATCTGAAGGTCGTTCCACCAGAAGAAACGGATTGGACGGTTTTCTTGGAGTCATTAACCTTTTCTTCCTGTAATCGAGCGAGCCCGATGGCTTGTGTAAGGGAAGTCGGTTGCAGAGCTTGGACTTCACGGCGGATGTCAGCTCGGAGGCCAGAAACGAAGCAGCTCAAGAGGAACGGTGGTGGAAGACCCACTATCCGATTAGCTAGTGTTTCAAATTGCGTTTGATAGTCACGTACCGTGGTGGATTGACAGAGTTTGAACAACGCTCCCCTGGGATCTTCGTATTGTGAAGGAGCAAAGCGGAGGTCTAAGGCTTGAAGAAATTGAGCCCAATTATTGAGCTGACCGTTGGCATGCATCCACTGGAACCATCCCAGAGCCTCTCCTTCCATATAAAAAGAAGCTATTCGCAATCGTTGATCTTCTGGAGTGCGATGGAACTCGAAGAACTGAGATATTTTGAAAGACCAGCCTAAAGGATCGGAGCCGTCGAATCTGGGCACATCGAGTTTCATGGAGGTGCGAACCCCAAGTCCTGCGTTGGCTTGTTCTGGAATCATGTGAGGAGGACCTAGTTGTAGAGGTCTATTTTCCAATGCTACCATGCGTTGGGTCATATTCTGGATGTCTGTTTGTAATGTGAGATGAGCATCGAGTAGACGGTTGAGTGTGATCTCCATGTTGTCATGAGAAGAGGTCTGTCCTGCCATGGAGTGAAAGGGAGCTCTCAATGAAAGCACCAATTGATAAGATCCCACTTCGAGGGTGGGTAACCTCCTTTAGACTATAGTAAAAGATGAAGAAGAAATTAACTTGTTGATTGATTGATTGATAGTGGATAGCCAATTGGCTTAAATACACAAAGGAAAGGTAAAAGACAAGGACTAACAAATGGTGCTATGCACTAACAGAAAGCACTATAACACTCCCTGCTAACAGAATGCAGGCACAAAATGGAACTACGTTCCTTCTTCTAACAACTCCCTAACAACTCCCTACAATTACTCAACCAACCTCACATGTGCAGCATTTTAATAAACTAATTCAGATGGTAATCACTCATCCATTTGGGTTGGCTTTTGTGTCTTTTGGCCCATCGAGTCTTGGGTGTAATCTGTGGATCCAATGGGTACTCTTCCTCTTGGCCCATTGCCCCTTCTGATTGGGGGTCCGTATCAGAGAGACTCCATTGGCATTGTTGAATGTTGACCACAAGAAAGTTAACACCCCTTCTGTTTACAAGAGACAAAGGATAGTTCTGTTCCTACTACGAGCTCCATGCCTCCAATTAATTGTTTATTCTTCCTCTTCTTAGATTCTTACCAAATATTTTTTTTTTTTTTTTGACAATCTATTTCTCATTTTGCTGAATTCTTATTTCACCCATTATAATCATCAAGAAAAAAATTTATGCAGTTAATGCCGATAAATTATCTGTATTTACTTCCAAAACGACGTCATTTTGGGATTAAAAAATTAAAATTATAAAAATTATAATAACCATGAAATAAATTAAAAATTACAAAATCACCATGATTTTCACCTCAAAACGACGTTGTACTGGGTTTACTGCAGATAACTTATCTGCAGTAACTGCAAAAAAAGCGAACCCTATAATTATATATTATGAAAAGTACATAATTATAATATTAAAGTTATTTTTCTTATCTCCAAAACAAAAGTTATTTTTCTCTCTTCGGAAGTTATATGCTAACTTGAAGATAGATAAAAAAAATAATTTTAATATTATAAATATGTACTCCCAAAATACATAGTTATAATTAAGGATATAATAAGTTTTTTTCTTTTTTTTGCAGCATGAGAAAAAATGGACCCTTTTATGGGCTAATATTTCTAGGAGATAAATTTTATCTGCTACACACATAAAAGTGTGTAAGGCTCATGTGAGTCCATGTAAGGAGAAGAGAGATAAATAAGAAATATAGGTCTTACACACTTTTATGTGTAATAGGAAATAAATTTATTTCCTACTATATAATAATCAATAAACTTTTTTCTAACCTGAAATGATATAATAATTCAAGTTTTCACTTTTCACCATGGAGTTTATAAGTTTTACTTTTTTTTTTTAAAAAAGTGCTTTTATAATGAATATTTTATTTTCTCTTATTACTATCTTTTAAATCAAACATAAAATCTTTAATTTTTAAGCTAATTGAACCTCCTTAAAAAAAATAATCAATATATTTTATCCTTTTAAATATATTAATTTTTATGAAAATAACTCCAACAGAAGACATAAGCACAAAAGTTGTTGAGGTAAATTACCTTTGGTTTGAAAATCATAAGATATAGTTTATCAAAAAAAAAAAATAATAATTCATAAGATATACCATTTTAGGGATTAATATTTCTTATATTATATGAGATAATTTTATATGCTGTATACATCAAAAAAGTGTGGAGGTTCCATATGGAGACAGGTGAAAAGAAAAGAAAAAAAAATAAGAAAGGATTTAATATATCTACAGTAAACAGAGATAGATAATTTATTTTCAGTATGTCCAAAACGAAGTCATTTGAGATTAAAAAAAATATTTTTGTAACTCTAATTTATTCCAGTATTATATTAGTTTTTATTATCATGAGTTTTTTAATCTCCCAATCCAAAATAATGTTATTTTAGACTTTTGGAGATATGTCATATTTTCCGGGTTGATTTTTTTTGCAGTTAATGTAAATAAATTATTTATATTGAGTCTAAAATGACATTAATTTGGGACGAAAATCAAGATATTTTTATAATTATAATTTATTTCAGGGTTATATTAATCTTTTTCATTATAATTTCTTAATTTTTCAACCTAAAACGATATCATTTTGGGAATAAATATATATGATTTATCTATATTCACTATAAAAATATTTAAATATTTCCTTTGCATCTTCGTATTCGACCATACCAACGATAAAATATATTCTTTTTTTATACCAATATATATATATATATATATATATATATATATATATATATATACCAATATATATATATATATATATATATATATATATATTTATTGGGAAAGAAGCAAAGAGATACATGTGATTATACAACAAATAAGAGGTATTCTAAAATACCTCTCTTTTTAATGAATGAATATCTATTATTTTCTTTTTCATTAAATTTTTTTAAAAAAAATATTAAAAATAATATAATACTCCTCGACCTTGCAAAGCAAAAGATCACAAGGTAGACAATTTTTACTTAACACCCCATATATATTGGCTTAATTTTGACATATTCGCATGAAGTTGACAAAACCAGTTCATGAAGACTTACTAAATCTTTATATGTGCTTTGTGTAAGGAAAAATATAGAGACCAGTTCAATGCCTCTTGCTTTTGAATACACAATATCTGCGTTGTGAAAATTTCAACCATCATACACAAGCAAATATACAAGAGGATTCCTAAAATGTGTTACTAGACACAACATGAAGACTGGTTTACTTGATCTTTAAAGGGTGTTTGGTAAGAGGTGAAAAAAAAAATTCCTAAAAAAATGAGATGGAAAAATTATTTGCCTGTTTGGAAGGAGGTGAAGTAAAAATATGGCTGAAATTTTTTTTCCCATCATTTGTTTTTCTATGTAAAATAGCTTGGGAAGATTATCATGGAAGGAGTGAAATTATTTATTTCATGTGGTGGGAAAATTAACACACAATATCAGTTAAATTAACTCAACATTTCTGGAAAAAAATTGGCCTACCAAATATCTTTTAGTAACTTGCCCAGGAAAAAAGAATTTCTTCATATTTCTGAAAATTATTTTTTCCAATAATTTTTTTTTTCCTATACCAAATGCCCCCTTAGTGTCGTTGATGGCTTTGGCATTGTGCCTTTGCCTTTGATCCAAGCCCATTGTGATATTTACAAGTCTAGAATAGAGTAAGGGATATGTTTATCTCATTTTACATAAGATAAATAAATTTTCTACACACAAAAAAGGTGTTGGGTCCCACCACTTTTTTTTTCTCTCTCTCCTCTTATCTGTGGGTCTCACTTATAATTTTATTTCTACAACATGAGATAACTTTTTTCCTACAATATAAGAAAAATATTTTCCATAGAATAAAATGCATGATTCAATGTACCTTATATTCATATTTGGTTTATTTGAATAAACACAGTTTATTTGAATAAACACAGTTTATTTGAATAAACATTTATTTTATTATTAGTATTATTATTACCATATCTAAATGACTTTATTTGGACTTTCACGTTACGCCGCTAGCCGGAGCCAAAAGGGAGTTAATTATCATAACAATAGTTCCAACACAAGTCATACTCAAAAGTTGTATATGGAGAAATTCTTTGCTCAGAAAAGTCAAAATATGTAAACTTAATTGATGCTTTTGCATCACACCAAGGGTTAAAATATTTATTGTTTGCCGAAAGTAAGGGAAAAATTTCTTCTTACTAGCAATTGAAGCCTTTGATGATAAACATACACAACTCTGAAAAATACTAAATAAATGTTAATTTGACCGATTCGCATTAAGTTGACCAGACCAATTCATACTTTCATACTCGCATATGTATGTTATGGAAAACTCAATTTCATGAATAGCTAATAGGGACAAGTTCAAACAGGAATCATGTTCCATTAACCGTCCTTGCTAATTCTAAATTACTTACAAAAATTCAATTGACTACATCAAACAGTGGGAACTTATATATTTAATAAATATATATGTGCTAATTTGATCTTAGAAAAAGAAGAAGAATTGGTAGTATATAGTTGTTAAAGAATGTTTCATCCAATGTCCAACTAATAAAATATTAAAGACTCAATAGTTGATTAAGATTTACTAGGTCTTTATTAAGCATTGTGAAATTAAGAATATGAACCAATTCAATGTCTCCAGCTTATAAATAGAGGAAGTTTGCATTGCCCAATAACCTCAAACCCTCATACACATAATCAAGCAATTACACAAAAGAATTGCCAAAACAAATTATCGCTAGAGAAAACATGAAGACTGGTGGTTACTTGATCCTTACAGCATTCTTGGCTTTGGCATCTTGTACCTTAGCTTTTGATCCCAGCCCTCTACAGGACTTTTGTGTGGCCATCAATGACACAAAGATGGGTGGTAAGTTTAATGTACCTTATGTTTCTTTATAGGAATTAGTCTTTCTCATGTTGCACTAAATACTTTTATCTCCTACACATATAAAAGTAGGGTTTTATAAGAGTCATGTTGTAGGAAAAGTGATTGTGTTATGTTATAGAGATTCATTTTGCGTGCCGGAGTTTTTTTTTTTTTTTTTTTTCTGCGGGCTCCACAAAATGTTGTATGTGAAGGAAAATTTTTGTGGTCATGTTAAATAATAGATGATAAACCCATAAAAGTATGTGACACTCATATTTTTTTTATCTATCTTCTCTTCACATGGTCCCATAAGTACCGTACACACTTTTATGTGTGTAAGAGATAATTTTATCTCCTAAGAAATATTAATCCATTCTTTATAATTGGATAAATAAAGCTCCTTTTAAGTCCCAAATTACAAAAAAATAGTGTCTCCACTTTCGTCCCTTACCAAAAAAAGCCAACTTTTAGTTCTTCTACAATTTCAGTTCTTCAAAAATATGGTCTCTCAGAAATTCAATGAAGACCTAATTTAATCCCAAAAAATGACTAATATGAGTATTTTTTTTGTAAGGGACGCACCATATTTTTTATTAGAAACTCAAAAAAAACATTACTCTAGATTCTATGCATTTAACAGGCATGACCATCCTATTTTAGTATGAGCAGTGAATGATTTCTCTTATAAATTTGATTACAGTGTTTGTGAATGGAAAATTCTGCAAAGACCCAAAACTTGTTAGTGCAAATGATTTCTTCTTTTCACTCAAGCAAGGAAACACATCTAATCCACTTGGTTTCAAAGTGACTCCTGCTAGTGTTAATGAGATACTAGGACTGAACACTCTTGGCATATCCCTTGCTCGCATTGACTTTGCACCTAAAGGCTTAAATCCTCCTCACACTCACCCTAGAGGCACTGAGATACTTGTAGTTTTGGAGGGTACCCTTTATGTTGGTTTTGTTACATCCAACCCAGAGAACCGTCTCATCACCAAAGTACTAAACAAAGGAGATGTCTTTGTGTTCCCAATTGGTCTCATTCACTTCCAATTCAATGTTGGTTATGCAAATGCTGTTGCTATTGCTGGTCTTAGCAGCCAGAATCCAGGAGTTATAACAATTGCTAATTCTGTATTTGGGTCCAATCCAAGCATATCTAAAGAAGTTCTTACAAAGGCTTTTCAAGTGGACAATAAAATAGTGGACAATCTTCAGAAACAATTCAGTTGGAGGAACAACAATTAGAACAGAAGGTATTGTGATATGTGTGTATGAACCACTAAATTTTATTTGAATTGTTAGTTTTGTTTATGCTTTTACCTTGTGCGGCCATATTGGCCATTGTGATATTTACAAGAAGTCTAGAATAGAATAAAATGCATGATTCAATGTACCTTATATTCATATTTGGATTATTTGAATAAACACGGTTTATTTCGCTACCATTCAATGGTTATATTTCATGATTCAAGCTTAGGTTTTGGTTGTATTTTCATGGTTTTCATAGTGTTTTGACGGTCCTTTG